>JAKCPB010001488.1:0-56026 GCA_021442155.1 Cymbidium sinense | reverse complement strand
AATAACTAATAAACTAAAACTAATAAACTAAATAACTAAATAATAACTAACTAAACCTAATAACTTAAACCTAATAAAATAATAACTAAAACTAATAAAACTAATAACTAAACTAATAAAACTAACTAATAACTAAAACTAATAACTAATAAAAACTAAATAACTAACTAACTAATAAAAATAACTAATAAAACTAATAATAATAAACTAATAAACCAAAAACTAAATAACCTAATAAAACTAACTAAATTAAACTAAAAAAACTAATAAATAATGAATTAAAAAATAAATAACAAAACTAATAACTAATAAATAATAAAACTAACTAATAAATATCTAATAAACTAAAAACTAAACTAACCAAAACTAACTAAACTAATAATAACTAATTAAAAACTAAATAAACTATACTAAACTAATAATAAATAACTAATAACTAAATAATAAATAACCTAAACTAAACTAATAAAACTAACTAACTAATAATCTAATAAATAATAAACTAATAAATGAATAAACTAATAAACTAATAACTAATAACTAAATAATAACTAACTAATTAAACTAATAAAAATAACTAACTAATGAATAATAAACTAATAAACTAAATAACTAAATAATAATAAAGTAACTAACTAAATCTAATAACTAAACTATTAACTAATAATAACTAATAACTATAAATAACTAAACTAAACTAATAAAACTAACTAACTAATAAACTAATAACTAATAAACTAATAAATGAATAAACTAATAAACTAATAACTAATAACTAAATATTAACTAACTAATTAAACTAATAAAACTAACTAACTAATGAATAATAAACTAATAAACTAAATAACTAAATAATAATAAAGTAACTAACTAAAACTAATAACTAAACTATTAACTAATAATAACTAATAATTATAAATAACTAAACTATGAAATAAAACTAATAACTAATAATAATAAATAACCTAAACTAAGCAACTAATAATAATAATTAATGACTAAAAATTAATAAACTAATAAAAAATAACTAAACTAACTAAACTAAATAACTAAACTAATAAACTAATAATAAAATAAAACTAATAATAAAACTAATAAACTAATAATAACTAAACTAATAACTAAAATAAACTAAACTAATAACTAATAATAATAACTAATAACTAATAATAAAACTAAAACTAATAATAAACTAAAACCAAAAAACTAAAATAATAAAAATAAAACAAAAACTAAGAACTAAATAACTAAATAACTAACTAATAACTAATAAATAAAATAACTAACTAATAACTAATAACCTAATAATAATAATAATAATAACTAAACTAATAACTAAACCAAAACAAATAAAACTAATAATAATAAACTAATAACTAATAAAACTACTAAATAAATAATAATAAATTAATAACCAAAAAATAATAACTAAACTAATAATAATAAAACTAAATAAATAAATAATTTAATAACTAATAACTAAACTAATAATAATAAACTAATAACCAAAAAAACTAAAACCAAAACTAATAACTAACTAAACTAAAAGCTAAAACCAAATAATAAAACCAAAATAACTAATCTTAAAAATAAACCTAAATAACTAAACTAATAACTAATAATACAATTAACTAACTAATAAATAACTATTAACTAATAAATGACTAAATAAAATAAAACTAAAGCCTAATAATAATAACTAACTAAAACTAATAACTAATAACTAAACTAATAACTAATAATAAACTAACTAACTAATAACTAATAAAAACAATAACTAAAAAACTAAAAAACTAACTAGACTAATAAAACTAATAACTAATAATAATAATAATAACTAATAACTAACTAAAAATTAAGAATAATAAATAATAATAAATAAAAATAATAATCTAATAAATTAATAAACTAATAACTTATAATTAAATTAACTAATAAATAACTAATAAAACTATAATAACTGAATAACTAAACTAATAATAAACTAATAACTAGTAACTAAATAAATAGCTAAACTAATAACCAATAAAAACCAAAACCAACTAATAATACTAAACCAATAAACCAACTAATAAAACTAATAAACCAACTAAAACCAACTAATAATAAAACCAATAACCAACTAATAAAAATAATGACCAAATAACTAATAAAACCAAATAAATAAATAAACTAATAAATAACCAATAACTAATAAATAACTAAACTAAACTTAATAAAACTAATAACTAATAACTACAGCTAAAATTAAAACTAATAAACCTAATAATAAAGCTAATAAATAACTAATAAACTAATAAGTAACTAATAAACTAATAACTAAACTAATAATAATAAATAATAGTAAACTAAAACTAATAAACTAATTAAAACTAAACTAATAACTAACTTATAAATTAAACCAATAAACTAATAATAAAACAAAACTAAATAACTAAACTAATAACAAATAAATTAAATAACTAAAAACTAATAAACTAAACTAATAACCTAATAACTAATAATAATAAACTAACTAACTAAAAATTAATAACTAAACTAATAAATAAACTAACTAATAATAATAATAAACTAATAAAAAATAAAATTAAAAAATTAATAATAAAGCTAAACCTAATAAACTAATAAAATAATAATAATAACTAACAACTAATAATAACTAATAATAATAACTAACTAATAACTAATAACTAATAATAATAATAACTAAACTAATGACTAATAATAATTAACTAATAACTAAAACTAATAACTAATAATAAACTAATAATAATAACTAATAAAACTAACTAAACTAATAAGTAAACTAAACTAAAAAACCTAATAACTAAAAATATAAAGCTAATAATAGCTAATAACTAAACTAATAACTAAACTAAACTGCTAAACTAATAAACTAAACTAGTAACTAAACTAATAATAACTAAATTAATAATAACTAAAAATTAATAACTAACTAAATAATAAAAAACTAATAAATAACTAATAACTAATAACTAATAACTAATAACTAATAACTAAAAAACTAATAATAATAAACTAATAAAACTAATAACTAACTAATAACTAAAACTAAATAACTAACTAATAACTAATAACAAATAAAAACTAATAATTAATAACTAATAATAACTAATAATTAAATAAAATTAAAGTAATAACTAAACTAATAAGTAATAATAAATAATAACAAACTAAATAACTAAAACTAATAATAACTAATAATAACTAAACTTAAACTAATAAACTGATAATAACTAAACTAAAACTAATAAACTGATAATAACTAAACCAAAACTAATAAAACTAATTAACTAATAACTAACTAATAACTAATAACTTATAACTAATAAACTAATAAAATTAACTAATAAATAACTAAACTAATGAAAAATTATAACCAATAAAAAAACTAATAAACTAATTAATAATTAACTAAACATAATTTATAAATAAAAAACTAATTACTAACCACAAAAAAAAAACCAACTAATTAAATAACTAATAAAATTAAATAAACTAATAACTAATAAATAACCAACTAATAACTAATAATAACTAAATTAAAACTTAATAAAAAAAATAACTAATAATTAAACCAAAAACTAAAACTAATAAACCGAATAATAAAACTATTAAATAACTAATAAACTCATAACTAAACTAATAATAATAAATAATAGTAAACTTAAACTAATAAACTCTAAAACTAAACTAATAAGTAACCAATAAACTAAAACCCAATAAAACTAATAATAAAACTAAAAACTAACTAATGAATAGCCTAATAACTAATAAAATAAATAAGTAATTAAAACTAATAAACTAATAACTAACTAATAATAATAATAAACTAATAAACAATAAACCTAATTAATAACTAAATAACTAAATAAAATAATAATAATTAACTAATGATAATAATAATTAAACTAAAAAACTAATAAACTAATAAACTATAATAAAAATAATAAATAAAAAACTAAATTAAAACTAATAATTAAAAAAAATAATAATTAATAATAAATAATAACCAATAACTAAAACCAAAAATAAAAAACACTAACTAACTAATAAATAATAATTAAACTAATAACTAAACTAATAACTAAACTAATAACTATCTAATAACTAAAACTAAAAACTAATAACTAATAACTAATAAACTAATAAACTAAAAAAATAACTGATAACTAACTAAACTAACTAATACTAATAATAAAGCTAACTAATAATAAATAATAACTAATATCTAAATAACTAAAATTAATAATAAACTAATAAGTAATAACTAACTAATAAAACCTAACCTAAACTAATAACCAATAAAAAACTAACTAATAAAAACCAAAATAAATAACTAAAAAACTAAACTAATAACTAGTAAAAACCTAAAAGCTACACTAATAATAACTAACTAAACATAAAACTAATAACTAATAACTAATAAAATAAAATTAATAAAACTAAACTAACTAATAAACCTAAAACTTACTAACTAAATAAAAAATAAACTAATAATAATTATTATTATAACAACAAAACCAAAAATTAATAAACCAAAACTAACCAATAACTAAACTAAACTAACTAATAAACTAAAAACTAATAATTAAAATAACCTAACTAATAAATAATAAAACTAATAATAACTAAAAACTAAAACCAAACTAATAACTATTAAAACCAATAATAACTAAATAATAACTAACTAATAAAAAACTAATAACTAAGTAAAACTAATAAATTAATACTAACTAAACTAATAACTAACTAATAACTAATAATAGAACTAATAAACTATTAAACTAAAAAATAAACTAATAATAGATAATAACAATAATAATAATAATAATAATAATAATAACTAAACTAATAATTAGTAATAAAAAACCAATAATAAACTATAACTAATAACCAACTGTTATAAATAACTAACCAATAACTAACCAAAGTAAAGAACTAATAATAACTAACTAAAAAAACTAAAAAATTAAACTAACTAACTAATAACTAATAGTGAATAATAACTTTTTAACAAACAATAATAATTAATAACTAACTAATAACTAATAACTAAAAAATTAAATAATTAAACTAGAAAACTAAAAAATGTAAACTAATAAAAACTAATATACTAAACTAATAAGAAAATAATACCACAAAAAATAACTAACTAACTAATAAAAAAACTAACAGACAATAAATAACTAAATAAAAAACTAATAAAAAAAAGCTAATAAACTAAACTAATAAAAATAACTAAATAAAACTAACTAATAGCTACCTAAAACCTAATAACTAAATAAATAAAACTAAAAAAAATAACTAAATAACTAATAACTAAACTTACTAATAATAATGAAACTAACTAATAAAACTAATAATAACTAATTAATAATAAAAATAATAACTAAACCTAAGAATAAATAACTAAACTAAATAACTAAATAATAAAACTTAATAAACTAATAAAAAAATAACTAAAAACTAAACTAAACTAATAACTAACTAATAACCAATTAAAATAAAATAAAAATAAACTTAAAAAATTAAACCAACCTAATAAAAATAAATAATAACTAAAAATAATAACTAATAATAATACCCTATAATAAAACTAATAACTAACTAAAATATTAAATAATAATATAATAATAATTAATAAAAAATAATAACCAATAAATAATAAATAACTAATAAACTAACTAACTAATAAATAATAACTATTAATAACTAATAATGATAAACTATATAACTAAACACTAATAAAATTAAATAAACTAACTCACCAAAAAACTAATAAACTAATCCACAACTAATTAAAACTAAATAACTATAACTAATAATAACTAAATAAATAAATAATTACCAAAACACAAAAACTAATAATAATAATAAAATAATAAACTAAAAACCTAACTAATCACTATATAACGAAACAAATAATAATAACTAATTAATAATAATAACTTAACTTAAAAACTAAAAAACTAATAACTAATAATAACTAATAACTAATAATAAATAACTAAACTAAATAATAACTAACAAATTAACTAATAAAAACTAAACTAATTAATAACTAATAAAAATAATAAGTAACTAAACTAATAACTAATAACTAAGACTAATAATAATAATAATAATGATAATAATAAACTAATAATAAACAAAAACTAACTAAACTAATAAACTAATAAACTAAACTAATAAAATAATGAATAAAAACTAAACTAAAAAACTAATAACTAAAATAATAATAACTAATAATAAAATAATAACCAATAAACTAATAATAACTAATAACTAATAAAAAAAACTAAAATCATAAAACCAATAAAATAATAACTAAACTAAACCAATAGTAAAAATAACTAACAATAATAAAAAACTAAAAACTAATTACTAATTACTAATAAATAAACTAATAAACTAAAAGTAACTAATAACTACCAAACTAACTAAAAATAATAATAAAATTAACTAATAATAACTAATAACTAATAACTAAATAACTAAAACTGATAATAAACTATTAACTAATAACTAACTAATAAAACCTAACCTAAACTAATAACTAATAACTAATAACTAACTAATAATAAAAACTTAACTAATAATTAATAATAACTACCTAATAATAACTAAATAAATAAAAAGAAACTAAATTATTAAATAATAAAAATGTAAAAACTAAACTAATAATATGTAATTAAACATAAAACAAATAACTAATAACTAATTAACTAATAATAACTAATAAAATAAAACTAAGAAAACTAAACTAACAAATAAACCTAAAACTAATTAATAATAAAACTATAAAACTAATAATAACAATAATAATAACTAACTAAACTAAATCTAATAAACTAAATTAACTAATAACTAACTAAAAACTAATTAACTAATAAAAAAACTAATTAAACTAACAATAATAACTAAAAAACTAATAACTAAAAAAATCTAACTAATAACTAATAATAACTAACTAAATTAAAATTTAATTTATAACTAATAAAACTAATAATAACTAAATAATAACTAACTAATAAAACTAATAACTAAAAAAACTAATAATAACTAAAAACTAATAAAATAATAAACTAATAAACTAATAAATAACTAGTAATAATAAATAAACTAATAAACTAATAAACTAATAATAATAATAATAATAATAATAATAACTAAACTAATAACTAATAATAAGAAAACTAGTAATAATAAACTAATAATTAATAACTAACTAAATAATAAATAATTAACCAATAAGTAACTAAACTAAAGAACTAATAATAACTAACTAAAAAAATAATAAAAATAATAAAAAAAAAACTAAACTAACTAACTAATAACTAATAACTAATAATAACTAACTAATAATAATAACTAATAACTAACTAATAACTAATAACTAAAAAACTAATAAACTAAACTAACAACTAAATAATAATAACTAATAAAACTAAATAACTAACTAACTAATAAAAAACTAACTTATAATAAATAACTAAATAACTAACTAACTAATAAAAAAACTAACTTATAATAAATAACTAAATAAAAAACTAATAAAATTATTAAAAACCTAATAAACTAAACTAATAAAAATAACTAAATAAAACTAACTAATAACTAACTAAAACCTAATAACTAAATAACTAAAATAATAAAAACTAACTAAATAACTAATAACTAAACTAACTAACAATAATAAAACTAATAATAACTAACTAATAATAAAAATATTAAATAAACCTAATAATAAAACTAATAATAAATAAGTAAACTAAATAACTAATAAAACTAATTAACTAAATAATAAAACCTAATAAACTAATAAAAAAATTAACTAACTAAAAACCAAACTTAATAACTAAACTAAAAACTAACTAACTAATAAACCTAATAATAATAAATAATAAAACTAAATAAAATAAATAATAACTAATATTAAATTAATAAAACTAAATAATAAATAACTAAAACTAATAACTAATAACTAACTAATAATTAATAATAACTAATAAATAAATAACCTAATTAAAATAAATTAACTAATAATATCTAATAAAATTAATAAAACTAATAAAAGACATAATAACTAATAATAAAACTAAAACTATTAACTAAATTAATAAATAACCATAAAAACTAAAAAATTTAAAAAAAACTAATAACTAATAACAACTGACTAAAACTAATAATAATAACTAACTAATAAAACTAAACTAACTAAAATAAATAAATAAACTAATAAACTAATAATAACTAATAACTAAATAACTAAAGTAAAATACTAATAAACTAAAACATTTATCTAAAATAATAATAAAACTAATTAAAACCTAAAAACTAACTAACTAATAATAAACCAAATAACTAATAATAAAAAACTAACTAATAACTAATGAACTAATAATAATAACAATAATAAACTAAAAAAAACTAACTATAACTAAATAACTAATAAAAAAACTAAACTAATAATAACTAATTATAAAACCTAATAAACTAAATAATAATGAAAACTAAACCAAACTAAAACTAATAACTAATAATAACTAACTAACTATTAACAAACTAAAATAACTAATAATAATAATAAATAACTAATAACTAATAAAAAAACTAATTAAAACTAAACTAAATAACTATACTAATAAACAAACTAATAAATTAATAAATAACTAAAAACTAATAATAAACTAAACTAACTAATAATAAAACTAAAACTAAACTAAATAACTAAATAATAAATAAACTAACAACTAATAACTAACTAATAAATAATAATAATAAATAATAATAACCTAATAATAACTAATTAATAAAACTAAAATACCTAACTAATAATTAAATAATAAAACTAAACTAAACTAATAATAATAATTAAACTATTATCTACTAAATAATAACTAAAACTAATTACTAAACTAATAACTAATATCTAATAACAAATAAATAATAATAATAAGAAAATAATAAACCTAATAAAAAGTAATAAAATAAAATAACTAAAAATAAACTAATAATAATAACTAACTCATAAATAACTAAATAACTAAAAAACTAATAATAATAAACCTAAAAAAGTAATAAACTAACTAAAATAAATAAACTAAACTAACTATAATACCTAATAGAATAAACTAAAACTAAAAAACTAAAACTTAATAAACTAATAATAACTAATAACTAATAAAAATACTAAAACTAAACTAATAACTAATAACTTAAGTTAATTATTAATAACTAAAAAAATAAACTAATAAACTAACTAAATAAACTAATAAAACTAAACTTATAACTAATAATAGTGAATAACTAAAAATAATAAAAATAATAACTAAATAAATAACTAACTAATAACTAACTAAAATAATAACTAATAAAATTAATAACATCTAACTAATAAAGTAATAAAACAAAAACTAATAAAACTAATAACTAATTAAACTAATAACTAAACTAATAAAACTAACTAATAACTAAAACTAATAAATGACAAAAACTAAATAACTAACTAACTAATAAAAATAACTAATAAAACTAATAATATAATAAACTAAAAACTAATTAACCTAATAAAACTAACTAAACTAAACTAAAATAAACTAATAAATAATAAACTAAAAAAATAAAATAACTAATAAATAATAAAACTAATAACTAAAACTAACTAATAAATAATTAATAAACTAATAACTAAACTAACTAAAACTAACTAAACTAATAATAACTAACTAAAAACTAAGTAAACTAGACTAAATTAATAATAACTAACTAACTAATAAATAAATAACCTAATAACTAATAAAACTAAAACTAAAAACTAACAAACTAATAACTAACTAACAATAAATAATAAACTAATAACTAATTAAAACTAACTAAACTAAATCTAATAACTAATAAAAGCTATTAAATGTAATAATAACTAACAAATAATAAAACTAAATAACTAAATAATAATTAATAAACTAAATAACTAATAATAAACTAATAAACTAAAACTAATAACTAAACTTAATAACTAAGAAAACTAACTAACTAATAACTAAAAATTAATAAACTAATAAATTAATATTTAAATAATAAACTAACTAACTAATAAACTAATAATTAAATAACTAACTAATAACTAATAGAACCTAATAAACTAAATAATGAAAATTATAAATAACTAAATAACTTACTAATAAACTAATAACTAACTAAAATTAATAACCAATAACTAAAAACTAAAACTAATAGTTAAAACTAAATAGTGAAAACTAAACTAACTAAACTAATAGCTAATAACTAAACTCATAAATAAAATTGATAATATTAATAATAACTAACTAAAACTAATAAAACTAAAAAGTAATAAAACATAATGATTAAACTAATAACTAATAACTAACTAATAACTAAACTAATAATTAAACTAACTAAACTAATAAACTAATAACTAAACTAATAATAATAACTAATAACTAAATAAATAATAATAACTAAAATTATAATAAACTAAAATTAAATAACTAATAAACTAAAACTAAACTAATTAATAACTAATAAACTAAAACCTAAATAACTAATAAACTAAAACTAATGAACTAAATAACTAAATATTAACTAAATAAACCTAATAACTTAAACCTAATAAAATAATAATTAAAACTAATAAAACTAATAACTAAACTAACAAAACTAACTAATAACTAATAAAAACTAAATAACTAACTAACTAATAAAAATAACTAATAAAACTAATAATAATAAACTAATAAACTAAAAACTAAATAACCTAAAAAAACTAACTAAACTAAACTTCAAAAACTAATAAATAATAAATTAAAAAATAAATAACTAAACTAATAACTAAAAAATAATAAAATAACTAAAACTAAATAAAACTATTTAATAAATAATTAATAAACTAATAACAAAACTAACTAAACTAATAATAACTAACTAAAAACTAAATAAACTAGACTAAACTAATAATAACTAATAACAACTAACTAATAACTAATAAATAAATAACCTAATAATTAATAAAAACTAATAATAAAACTAAACTAATAATTAATAAACTAATAACTAACAAATAATAAATAATAAATTAATAACTAAATAAAACTAACTAAACTAAACTTAATAACTAATAAAAACTAATAAAACTAATAATAACTAACTAATAATAAAACTAAATAACTAAATAATAACTAATAAACTAATAAACTAATAAACTAATAAACTAAAACTAATAACTAACCTTAATAACTAAGAAAACTAACTAATAACTAAAAACTAATAAACTAATAAACTAATAACTAAATAATAAACTAACTAATTAATAAACTAATAATTAAATAATTAACTAATAACTAATAAAACCTAATAAACTAAATAATAAAAATAATAAATAACTTAATAAACTAATAACTAACTAAAACTAATAACTAATAACTAATAATTAAAACTAATAGCTAAAACTAAATAATAAAAACTAAACTAACTAAACTAATAACTAATAACTAAATTAATAACTAAAATTAATAATAATAATAACTAACTAAAACTAATAAAACTAAAAACTAATAAAACCTAATGATTAAACTAATAACTAATAACTAACTAATAACTAAACTAATAACTAAACTAATAATAATAATTAATAACAAAAAAACTAATAATAACTAAAATAATAATAAACTAAAAACTAAATAATAATAATAACTAATGACTAACTAAAAACTAATAACTAAACTAATAACTAAAATAACTAAATAATAATAACTAAACTAAAAACCTAATAAAACTAGTAATTATTAACTAATAATAAACCTAAAAATTAACTAATAACTAATAACTAACTAATAATAACTAAACTTATAACTAATAATAAAAGTAATAATAACTAACTAAAAAAACTAGAACTAATAAACTAATAACTAAACTAACTAATAATAATAATAACTAACTAAAAAACTAAATTATTAAATAACTAACAAAAAAATTAATAACAAATAATAAATAAAGTAATAACTAAAAAGTAATAATAACTAATAATTATAACTGGAAAACTAAACTAATAACTAATAAAACCTAATAAATAAACTAATAAAACTAACAACTAAAACTTATAAAACTGATAAAAAACTAATAAATAACTAACTAATAAGCTAATAAAACTAACTAATAATAAATAATAACTATTAACTAAAATAATAACTAAAAACTAAATAAAACTAAACTAATAACTAAATAACTAAGAATAGTAATATATAATTAACTAATAAAAATAACTAATAATAAAACAAACTAAAACTAACTAATAACTAAAACTTAATAAATAAACTAAAAACTAATAATAATAAACCTAATAAAACTAAACTAAAACTAAAAAAATAACCAAAAACTAATAAAACAAATAAAACTAAATAACTAATTAACTAAACTAATAGCTAAAAACTAAATGACTAACTAAAAACTAAAAACTAATAAATAAAGAACTAACTAAACTAAAACTAATAACTAGTAACTAATAAACTAATAAACTAATAACTAAAACTAACTAAGTAATAACTAAAACTAATAATAACTAGATAATAACTAATTAAACTAATAATAATAATCTAATAACTAAATAAAAATAATAAAACTAAAACAAACTAAATAATAAACTAAAAATAACAAATAACAAAATAATAACTAATAAAACTCATAATAACTAAACTAATAACTAAAAACTAATAATTAATAAATAATAAATAATAAATAACTAAAAGTAATAATAATAAAACTAATAAAACTAATAACTAATAATAATAAAACTAATAATAAAACTAATAACTAACTAATAACTAACTAATAACAAAACTAATAACTAATAAACCTAATGATAACAAATCTAAAAAACTAACTAATAATAACTAAACTAATAACTAATAAAAACTAAATAAAAAACTTAAAAACTAATTAACTAATAACTAATAACTAATAACTAATAAATAATAATAAAAAGAACTAACTAACTAAATAACTAACCTAAAACTAATAATAACTAATAATAAAAACTATAATAACTAACTAATAAAAACTAACTAAAATTAATAGCTAATAATAATTAATAATAACTAATAATAACTAATAAAAATTAATAAACTAATAAACTAATAACTAATAATAACTAATAAGTAATAAACTAATAATAATAACTAACTAATAATAAAACAAATAAAACTAATAACTAAAATAACTAATAAACTAAACTAAATAACTAACTAATAATAATAACTAATAATAACTAATAACTAATATAATTAATAAAAAACTAATAATAATAAAATAATTAACTAATAAACTAATTACTAATAGTAACTAAACTAATAAACTAAAAACTAAATAAATAATTAAACTAATAAACTAAATAACTAAAACTATTAATAACTAATAAACTAATAAATAAAACTAACTAACTAATAATAACTAAAAACTAAAAACTAATAATAACTAATAATAACTAATAACTAATAAAAACTAAAAACTAACTAATAATAAACTAAATAACAAATAACTAAACCAATTAAACTAAACTAATAACTAATAACTAAAACTAATAAACTAATAAATAAAGAAAAAAATAATTAATTAAACTAATAAACTAATAACTAACTAAATATTAAAAATTGATAACTAAAAATAAACTAAAAAACTAACTAATAAAACTAACTAACTAAATAACTAACTAATAACCAATAAATAACTAATAATAACTAAACTAATAACTAACTAAACTAATAACTAATAAAAAAAATAAACTAATAACTAATAACTAACTAATAAAACTAGTAATAAATAAATAATTAATTAATAATGACTAATAACTAATAAAAACTAACTAAAAAACTAATAACTAATAATAAATAAACTAAACTAATAAAAATAATAAATCAACTAATAAAAAAACTAAACTAATAGCTAATAATAACTAACTAACTAAACTAATAAAACTAATAACTAAAAACTAATAAACTAACTTATTAATAAAACTAATAACTAAAATTAATAATAATAAGAAAACTAATTAATAGCTAACAAAAAAAATAATAACTAATAACAAACTAACTAATAATAACTAATTAATAACTAAATAATAACTAACTAACTAAACCTAAACTAATAACTGTAACAAAAACTAACTAACAAACTAACTAATAATAAGTAATAATAATAAACTAATAAAACTAAACTAAACTAATAATAATAAACTAATAACTAATAACTAAATAACTAATAGTAACTAAAATAATAACTAATATCTAATAAAACTAATAATTAAAAACTAACTAAACTAATAACCTAAATAACTAAACTAATAGTAACTAATAACTAAAAACTAAATAACTGACTAATAAAAACATAAATAATTTAAACTAAATAAAAACTAATAAACTAATAATAATAATTAAAAACTAATAACTAAATAAAAAATAACTAAATAGTTAATAATAATAACTAATAATTAATAAAACTAAAAACTAATAGCCTAATAATATTAATAACTAATTATTAATAACTAAATAACTAAATTCAACCTAATAAAAACCTAAAAAAATAATAAAACTAAAACTAAATAATAATAAATTAACTAACTAATAAAACTAAACTAAGAAACTAATAAACTAATAAAACTAAATAAACTAACTAAACTAGTAAACTAATTAATAATAACTAATAAATAATAACTAATAATAAATTACTAAACTAATAAAAACTAATTGACTAATAACTAACTAATAACTAAATAATAAACTAATAACTAAACTAACTAATAACTAATAATAAAATTAAAATAAATAATAATAATTTAAACTAATAAACTAAATAACTAATAAATAATAATTAAAATAACTAATAAACTAATAAAACTAACTAAACTAATAACTAATAAAAACTAACTAAAACTAAAACTAACTAATAAAACTAACTAACTAATAACTAATAACTAATAACTAATAATAATAACTAAATAAATCAATAAACTAATAACTAACTAATACCTAAACTAATAAAACTAATAACTATTAACAATAAACTAATAATAACTAAACTAATAATAATAAACTAATAAAACTAATAACTAATTAATAACTAAACCTAAATCTAAACCTAATAATAATTAAAACTAAAAACTAATAACTAATAATTAAATTAATAACTAATAATAATAACTAATAAGTAATAAAAACTAAATAAACTATCTAACTAATAAACTAATATCTAATAACTAATAATAACTAACTAATAATAACTAACTAAACCTAATAACTAAATAAATAATAAAACAAAACTAATAATAAATAACTAACTAGTAACTAATATTAATAAACTAAATAAACTAATAACTAATAACTAATAACTAACTAAAAAACTTAACTAATAAACTAATAAATAAAAAAAATCTAAACTAACTAACAAATAAAAACTAATAATAAACCTAATAAATTAATAACTAAACTAATAACTAATAAACTAAACTAAATTAATAACTAATAAACTAATAAACTAATAACTAATAATAATAACTAGAAATAATAACTAAAACTAATACAAATTAAATAATAACTAATTATAAACTAATAAAACTAATAACTAATAAAAACATAAACTAATAATCTAAATAACTAATAAAATTAATAACAAAATAAATAAATAAAATAATAACTAAATAATAACTAAACTAATAATAACAATAATAATAATAATAATTACTAATAAAACTAAAACTAACTAACTAATAAATAACTAATAAATAAACTAAATAACTAAAGTAATAACTAATAAACTAAAATAATAACCTAAAAACTAGTAACTAAACCAACTAATTAAAACTAAACTAATAACTAAATAATAACAAATAAATTAATAACCTCATAAAAATAATAAAACTAATACTAACTAATAACTAAAACTAACTAATAACTAATAAAATATAATTATATAAACTAATAAACTAATAACTAAATAAAAACTAAAAACTAATAAAACTAACTAAACTAATAAACTAATAACTAATAATAATAATAAAAATAAAATAAACTAACTAACTAATAATAACTAATAATATTAAACTAAATAATTAAACTAATAAATTATAAAACTCACTAAACAATCTAATAATAAGACCTATATAACTAATAAACTAATAAACAAAAACTAATAATTCTAATAATAATAACAACTAAATAAATAACCTAACTAAAACTAATAATAATAACTAACTAATAACTAACAAAAATTAAACCAACAAATAACTAATAGAACTAAAAAACTAACAACTAAACTAATAATAAAATAAATAATAACTAATAACTAACTAACTAATAAACTAAAAGCTAAACTAATAAGTAATAAAAATTAATAATAACTAATAACTAATAATAATAACTAAATAATAAAACTAATAAAAAAACTAAATAAAAAACTAAAATAAATAATAAACCTAATAAAACTAAATAACTAAACTAACTAAAATCCTAATAAACTAATAACTAAATAAACTAAAAAATTAACTAATAAATAACTAACTAATAAAAAACTAATAAAATAAATAATTTAATAAACTAATAAAACTAATAGCTAAATAACTAATAAAACTAATAAAACAAAACTAACTAATAACTAACTAATAAACTAAACAAATAAACCTAATAAACAAATAACTAATAATAATAGCTAATAAAAATAATATACTAATAACTAATAATAAATGAATAATAATAATAATAACTAAAAAATAAAACTAACTAAATAAATTAACTAAACTGAAAACTAACTAATAAACTAATAATTAAAACTAACTAAAACATAAAACCTAATAATAAAAACTAAATAAATAATAACTAAACTAAACTAAACTAAAAAAGCTAAACCAAACTAATAAACTAAAAACTAACTAACTAATAATTAATAATAACTAACTAGCAATAATTAAACTAAATTACTAACTAATAATAACTAATAACTAACAAACTAATAACTAAACTAACAAACTAATAATAAAAAAACTAAAACTAATAATAAATAGCTAACTAAAATAAAACTAACTAACTAATTATAACTAAACTAATAACTAAACTAATAACTAATAACTAACTAATAAACTAAACTAAAAAACTAAAAATAATAATTAAAAACTAATAACTAATAAAACTAAATATAATAAGTACTTAACTAACTAATAATAAATAATAAAACTAAATAAACTAATAGCTAATAATAATAATAATAACTAATAAAACTAGCTAATAACTAATAAAAACTAAAAACTAACTAACAACTAAAATTAACTAAACCAAAATAATAACTAAACTAATAACTAATTAATAACTAACTAATGAAAATGAAAAACTAATAACAAATAACTAAACTAATAATAAACTAATAACTAACTAATAATAACTAACTAACTAATAACTAATAATCCTAATAATAATAAAATAAAAATAAATAAATATTAAAACTAATAAAAACTAACTAATAAATAATAACTAATAACTAAAACTAATAACTAAACTAACTGATAAACTAACTAAACAAAATAACTTACTAACTGATAAACTCTTAGGATTTCCTTTTACACACCCTTCATTTGTTTGGCTTTGCTGAAAATTTTATCTACCTAATTAAAAATTGTATTAGCAATGCTTGGTTTTCTGTTATTCTTAATGGTGAGCTTAGGTTTTTTCCCTTCTTCTCATGGTTTGAGACAAGGTGACCCCTTGTCCCCTTCCCTATTTATTATTGTTGTGGAATATCTTTTTAGGAGCTAAAATGACCTTTTCAACAATAATCCTAGCATCTATTTTAGAACTCTTGGTGGTATACCTATCTCTCATCTTAATTTTACTGATGATTTCATTATTTTTTTGTAATGCTTCTATCCATCACATTAAATGCATTAAGAATTTTTTAAATAACTTTGGTAAAGAAAGTGGTCTTTCTATCAATGAAGGCAAAAGTTATTTCATTACTTCTTCTAAAATCCCTAGTAACAAAATCAATCAAATTTTTAGAATCACTAATTTTAAACAACAACAAACTCCTATTAAATATCTATGTGCTCCTCTATAAAGGCCAAAAGATCACATCTCTTTGATGATCTAATCCAAAAAATTGCTAATAAAGTTTCTATTTGGGAGTTTCACTTACTTTCCTTTGGTGGCAGACTTACTTTGCACAAGAGTACCCTTAATTCCATGCCTCTATATCTTATTCAAACCATCATCCTGACTAATTCTACCTTAAATAGAATAGAATGTCTCCTTAATAATTTTTTCTGGGGCTTTAATAATTCTACTAAAAAGATGCATTGGACTTCTTGGAATAAAAGTTGTGGTACCCTTGCTAAGGCTTAGATATAAGTCTATTTGTGAAGCTATTACTGCTTTCTCTCATAAACTTTGGTGGAATTTTAGGAGCAATAATAGCCTCTGGGCTAACTTCATGACTATCAAATACTGTCAGGGTAAGCATCCTCTTATTTGTTATTACAAAGTGGGTGACTCCCCTATCTGGATAAGACTTTGCTCCATCAAATGGGAAGTTGAATCTCTTATTTCTTGGGGGTTTAACTCTGGATCTTCCTTCTTTTGGCAAGACAACTAGATTAGTAGTGGTTATATTGATGATTTCTTATCTACTCATTCTACTACTACTATTAAAGTGAACTCCTTTTGGATTAATAATAATTGGAATAATAGCAAACTCACTGATTATATTCCTATTTCTCTTTTAGATAAATTCAGTAACATTCCTATCATTTCTAACAATCCTGATTAGATTCTTTTTAAGCTGTCTCACAATGGTGATTTTATCCTTAAAGAGGTATGGAATCATATTAGAGAAGCTCATGGCTTCTCTAATGTGTTTTTTAAAATTTGGAATAACATTATCCCTATCTCTTACTCTGTCCTTATTTGGAGAATTCTAAAAAATTTCATTATTATTGACTCTTTGATGTGGGGTGAAGGCTTTCATTTTTCTTCCAATTATTATTGTTGTTTTCACATAGAAAATGTGAATCATAGTTTTGTCAATGGAGCTATTGCTTCCAAATTGTGGGTTTGGTATGATGAACTTTTCAATATTAACCATTTTCATGGTTCTTTATCCTTACATCAACTTCTTGATGTCTATTTTCATAAAATTGTCAAAGGTCACATTAAAGTCATTACTACCATCACTCTTATATGGTACATATGGATGGATAGTAATGATGCCAAACATCGTGGTATCCTTATGAACCACAAGAGGATTATTGCAAGAACTAAAGAAAAAATTGTGCTTTATTTAATGCTAGCTTAATTACTAACAACCATTTTAAAGGTTGCAAATTTATGGCCAACAAGCTGGGTCTTAGCTTGCCTGAGATCCCCAACTGGAAAGAAGATAAGCTTATCTATTGGAGAAATCCTCATAACAATACTATCAAAATTAATACTGATGGCCCCGTCTCTCATAATGCTTTTGGCTGTGGTGGCATTTTCAGAAACTTTAAAGGTGGTGTCATTTGGGCTTTTGCCTACCCCGTTAAAGCTTGTTCTGTCATCTTTGTTGAATTAATGGTTGTTAACAAAGCTATAGAGATTTATTTGCAAAAAGGTTAGCTCAATATTTGGATTGAAGTTGATGCTCTTTTGCTCATTGATATGTTGACTTCCACCAAGGTGGAAAACACAGATTTATACTACCTCCTTAATCATACTAGAGCTCTTCTCTCTCAAGTGTGCTTTAAAATCACTCACATTTAGAATGAAGGAAATGCTTGTGCTGACTATCTTGCTAATCTAAGTGTTAGATTAGATGTGCTCACCTTTATGATCATTCTAGTCTTCTAAACATTTATGGATTGGTTAATGTGGATAACTTTGGTTTACCTTACCACAGAAATTAAGTTGCATTATGTTTTTTTCTGCTCAGTTAATTGTTTGCTTTGTCTTTATTTTCCTCTTTCTATTTTCATAGATCTGCACTATTTCCTTCTTGGTTTTCTCACTTACTGTTGCATTTCCCTAGTTATTGTGTTTTGGTGGTAGTTGGCTTTCTTGCCTCACCTATTGGTTACCTACTATTTGTCCTTTAACATGTTGTTTCTATTTTTATTTACTAATAGCATTTTACAAGGGACTGTCGCCTGTTTCACTGTACCTATTGGGATATGCTGCTCTTTTTCTCAACCCTCATGGATAACTTTGTTACTTTACTGATTATGTTCATGGTTTCCCTTTCTCTTTTTATTTTTGTGATTACCATTATGCCCCTGTATGGTTGGGAGTTCTTTGGGTCTCCTTTTCCTTCTATTTTTGTTGTTGTTTAGTAGTTGGGTTATTTTACCTTAATATGATGGCTTTTTGGGCTATTTCTTTTTTTATTCCTATCATGGCTCAGTTCTATAATCACACTGCCTACATTCTCCTCTGTTGGTTACATTATTTGGTTTGTTGTATTGTCTATTGGCTTAATGGTTTATCAGGTTATTATGATCAGTAGGCTGATTATTTCTATTGGATTTTTGCCTGCCATTTTGTTCTATTGATTGTCGTCGGGTTAGCCTCATTACCTCTGCCTTTGATGTATGGATTTACTTGTTGGCTGTGGTTACTCTTGGCTCTATTAGACCTATATAATTACTATTGTGATCTAGTTATTAATAGGTGAATGTTAACACATGGGCTATTGCTTCTGTTTGGCTTTTATCACTACGGGGGTGGTTTCCTTGCCATGATTACTCATCTAGGTAGGGGTTTGTGTTGGCTATTCATTCTCATGCTTTGTTGGAATACTTAGGTGATGCTTCTCTTTCTAGGATTGGTGGCACCCTTTCCCATATTGAATAGTGTTTCCTTTTCTTTTATAGTGCATTTTGCTATTGCTTGTTATGCAGGTATTAAAGATCAAATGATTTTCACCCAGTGGTAGCTGCCTTACCCCAAGTATGTAGGCTATGATGGCTGGGATGATTTCACTCATATTTTGGCTAGTAGTAGCACTTGTGATGTAACCCTTCCTTGGAAGTTTGGATGCTCATGTTTACGGCTACCCCATTCTTGTGTGATTGAGCCTAAGCCTTTCTTCACACACTTCTCTAAATTTCTCTCAATCTCCTTTGTTTTTTTAGTTAATTTTACTTATATTTCTCTACATGTGCTAATTTCTTTCTCTACTTGTTTGCAGGTTCTGTGGTGTTTCCTTGAAGGTTCTTTCTCTAGAGGTGGCATATGCTTCTCTCATCTTCATAAGTTTTTGTTGAAGTCGTCTGGCTTTTTTTTGATACTTTTGTATCTCTTATTATTTTATTTTCTCTTTTCTTTTTTCCTTCTTTTTTATGGTTGTACTTAGATAGGGGATTTACTCTCTAGGATGATTGTAGCTCTTTGAGATGTAGTTCTTACATTTATCCTCTTTTAAGGACCTTGTAACCCTCTTTTTGTGGTAATAAAATTCCCCTACATGGGGTTCCCCAAAAAAAAACCCTAAACCTTAAACCTTAAAATATATAACCCTGAACCCTAAATCGTAAACCCCAAACCCTAAACCTTAAACTGTGAGCCCTAAACCCTAAAAACATAAAAACCTAAACCAAAACTAAATAAAATTTAAAAATAAATAAAATAAAATAACCTAAACCTAATTAAAATAAAAACCTCAACAAAAATATAAAAATAAAAACCTAAACTAAAAGGTAAACTAAATAAACTAAATAAACCTAAGCCTACTAGTTTACTTAATTTAAAAAATAATAATAATAATAATAAAATTAAATAAAAAACTCTAACCCTAAACCCTAAACACTAAACACTAAAATTCATTTTAAACCCTAAACCTTAAACACTAAACCCTAAGCCCTAAACCTATAACACTAAACCCTAATCCCTAAACCCTAAAAACCTAAAAAGCTAAACCTAAACTAAATAAAATCTAAAAATAAAATAAAAAAATAAAGCTAAACCTAAATAAAGTAGAAAAATAAATAGAAATAAAACCCTAAACTAAAAACTAAACCTAAACCTAGAAATAAAACAAAATAAAAAATAAAAATTAAACTAAAAAAAATAAAATAAACCTAAAAATAAAAAACCTAGATAAAAAAAAAACTAAACCTAAAATAAACTAATAACTAATAATAAACTAATAATATAATAACTAATAATAACTAAAATAATAACTAACTAATTAAAAATTAATAACTAATAACTAATAACTAACTAACTAATAATAACTAAACTAATAACTAAAAAAATTAATAACTAATAATAATAATTAATAAATAACTAAACTAATAACTAATAATAAAAATAACTAATAACTAATAAAACCTAATAATAAAACTAATAATAACTAATAACTAATAACTAAATAACTAAACTAATAATGAATAATAATAAACTAATAAAATAGTAACTGATAATTAATAATAATAAATAAAAACTAACAACCTAATAATAACTAACTAAAACCAATAACTAATAACTAACTAACAAATAATAACTAACTAATAACTAAAGTAATAACTAATAATAAAACTAAAAACTAAATAACTATACTAGTAAACTAATAAAAACTAAATAACTAAATAATTAATAATTAATAGATAATTAAAAAACTAAATAATAATTAAACTAATAACTAATAACTAATAAATAATAATAACTAACTAATAATAACCTAATAAATAACTAAACTAACTAACTAACTAATAACTAATAAAAACCTAATAACTAATAATAACTAAACTAATAACAAAACTAATAACTAAAAACTAATAATAAATAACTAATAATAATAACTAATAATTAATAACTAATAAAAACTAAACTAATAACTAAATAATAACTAAAACCTAAACTTAATAAAACTAATAAACTAATAAATTAATAATAACTAATAACTACTAATAATTAAAACTAAAAACTAATATTATAAACTAAATAACTAAACTAATAAACATAAACTTAACTAATAAAACTAAAAATAAAAACTAAACTAAAACTAATCTAATAATAACCTGACTAATAACTAATAATAAAATAATAAACTAACAATAACTAATAACTCATAATTAAAAAACTAATAAAAATAAAAAAAAACTAAACTAATAACTAATAAAAAACTAAACTAATAATAAAACATAATAACTATAACTAAAACTAATAACTAAAACTAATAATAATAACCTAACAAATAATAATAATAAAACTAATAACTAACTAAAAACAATTAATAACTAATAACTAATAAACCTAATAACTAAACTAACTAATAACCTAACTAAACTAAAAACTAATAAAACTAATAAAATAATAACTAACTAATAACTATAATAATGAATAATAATAATAACTAAACTAGTAACTAAACTAACTAATAAACTAATAACTAAATAAGTAACTAATAATAAATAATTAAAATTGAAAACCTAAACCTAATAACTAATAAACTAAACTAACAAGTAATAAGTAATAATAATTAAATAATAACTAACTAAACTAACTAAATAATTTCTAATAGTTAATATTTATAACTAATAACAAAAAGCTAATAAACTAATAGAACTAAAAAAACTAAATAACTAAACTTATAAACTAATATAACTAAACCTAATAACTAATTAACTAATAAACAAATAAAATTAACTAAAATTAAATAATAATTAATAACAACTAATAAACTAATAATCATAACTAATAATTAATAATAAACTAACTAACTAATAAATAACCTAACTAACTAATAACTAACTAACTAAAACTAATAACTAATAATAATAGTGATTAAACTAATATCAAATAATAACTAAAACTAAATAAATAAAATAACTAAAACTAATCAAACTAATAAACTAATAACTCACTAAAACTAATAACTAATAACTAATAAAACTAATAAAAAATAAACTAATTATTAATAAACTTAAAAACTAATGAACTAAAACTAATAAACCTAAAAAACTAACTAAACTACTAACTAAACCTAAAACTAATAATAATAAACTAACTAACTAATAACTAAACTAAATAAACTAATAAACTAAAACTAATAATTACTAAAACTAATAACTAAGTAATAACTAGATAATAAAAATAATAATAATAAATAATAATAATAGTAATAACTATAATACTAAAAACTAATAAAGTAATAAACTAATAACTAACTAAGAATAACTAATAAAACTAAATTATAACTAACTAAACCTAATAAACTAAATAAAATAATAAACTAATAACTAAAGTAAAACTAATAAACTAACTAGCTAATAAAACTAATAAAACTAATACACTAATAACTAATAACTAAACCTAAACTAATAATTAACTAATAAACTAAAAAGACTAATAACTAAACTAATAACTAATAAAACTAAAATAATTGACTAAACTAATAAAAATAATAATAATAATTTAATAAATAACTAAAAAAACTAATAATAACTAATAACTAATAACTAAACTAATAAAAACTAAACTAAAAATAAAAACTAACTAACTAATAAACTAATAAATCTAAAACTAATAATAATAATAATAAACTAAACTAATAACTAACTAACTAAACTAAATAATAATAATAAAACTAATAATAATAACTAACTAACTAACTAATAAAAATAAAACTAATAAAAATAAACTAAAAAATAATAAAACTAATAAACTAAAACCAACTAATAACTAATAACTAAATAAAACTAATAAAACTAACTAAAATTAAAACTAATAACTAAAGAAAACTAATAATAAACTAATAACTAAATAACTAATTAATTGATTAACTAATTAACTAAAAACTAAACTAAACTAAAACTAATTAACCTAATAACTAATGATAAAACTAAAATAATAATAATAATAATAACTAAATAACTAACTGACTAAACTAATAAACCTAATAACTAAATGCTAATAATTAAAACTAATAAACTAATAATAATAACTAATAATAAAAACTAACTAAAACTAATAATAAAAGAACTAATAATTAAAAATTTTAATAAAATTACCAAACTAATAACTAATAAAACTAACTAATAATAACTAAAACTAAAAAACTAACTAATAATAAACTAAAAACTAACTAATAATAATAACTAATAACCAAACTAATAAACTAATAATAATAACTAATAAAATAACTAAACTAATAACTAATAATTAATAATAAACTAATAAAACTAAAATAAATAATAACTAAAACTAAATAACTAACTAATAAACATAATAACTATTAACTAAAACTAACTAAACTAATAAACTAAAAAACTAAATTTGCTTATAATAAAAACTAAATTAATAAACTAATAAACTAATGGCAAATAATAATTAATAATAACCAACTAATAACTAAACTAATAAAACCAACTAACTAATAATTAGCTAACTAAAAAACTTAACTAATAAACCTAAGCTAATAACTAAACTAATAACTAACTTATAAAATAATAAATAAACTAAACCTAATAATAATAACTAAAAACTAATTAATAAAAATTAATAAACTAATTAATAATAATAATAACTAGCTAATAAACTAATAACTAAATTAATAACTAAAAACCAATAACAACTAAACAGCTAATAATAACAATAACTAAAAAACTAACTAAACTAATTAAAAGAAACTAACTAACTAAACCTAAAACTAATAACTAACTAATAAACTAATAACTAACTAATAAACTAATAACTAAACTAATAAAACTATTAAACTAATAACTAAAAATAACTAAAACTAAATAACTAAACTAACAAATAAATAATAACCTAGTTTAACTAAAAATAAATAAAAACTAATAAAAACTAATAAACTAAAACTAATAATTATTAAAAAATAAATAAATAAATCAAAAAATAAATAACTAAACTAATACACTAAACTAATAACTAATAAAACTAACTAATAACTAATAATAATAATAATAATAATAACTAACTAATAATAAATAATAACCTAATAACTAAAAATAATTAATAATAAAAACTAATAAAACTTATAAAACTAATAATAACTAAACTAATAATTAAACCTAAACTAAAAAAACTAATAGTAAAAAACTAGAAAACTAATAAACTAAACCTAATAATAACAAATAAAAACTAACAACTAATAATAACTAATAATAAATGAAAAAAATAATAACTAATAATAATAACTAAAAACTAACTAACTAAAATTAATAACTAATAAAACTAAACTAATAAAGTAATAAAGTAATAACTAAAAACTAATAAACTAAACTAACTAATAATGAATAAAACTTAAACTAAATAAGTAAACTAATAACTAACTAAAAACTAACTAAAATAAACTATACTAATAACTAACTAAAAACCTAAAAACTAAACTAAAACTAATAATTAATAATAACTAATAAGAACTAATAACTAATAAAACTAATAAATAAATAACTAATAATAAATAACTAAACTAATAAAAACTAATAAACTGAAAAACTAAGCTAAGTAATAATAACAAATAACTAACTAATAAAAATAATAAAACTAACTAATTAATATCTAACTAATTACTAATAAACTAATTAAACTAACTAATAAAAACTAATAACTAATAATAATAAATAATAACAAACTAACTAATAAAAACTAATAAACTAACTAATAACTAATTAAAACTAACTAATAAATAAAAATAATAACTAACTAATAAAATTAATGACTAAATAACTAATAAAACAAAATAAACTAATAATTAATAATAACTAAACAAATAATAATACCTAAACTAAAACCTAATAAAACTAATAACTAATAACTAAATCTAAAACTAAAATAAATAAACCTAATAATAAAACTAAAAACCAACTAAAACTAATAACTAAATAAATAATAATAAATAATAGTAAACTAAAACTAAACTAATAACTAACTAATAAACTAAAACCTAATAAACTAAAACTAAAAACTAACTAATAACTAAACCTAATAACTAATAAATTAAATAACTAAAAACTAATAAACTAAACTAATAACCTAATAACTAATAACTAAACCTAAACCAAAACTAATAATAATAAACTAACTAACTAAAAACTAATAACTAAACTAATAAATAAACTAACTAATAATAATAAATTAATAAATAATAAAACTAAAAAACTAATGATAAAACTAAACCTAAAAAACTAATAAACTAATAATAATAACTAATAACTAATAATAACCAATAATAATAACTGACTAATAACTAATAACTAATAATAATAAACTAATAACTATTAATAAACTATTAATAAAACTAATAACTAAACTAAACTACTAAACTAATAAACTAAAAACTAACTAATAAAATTAATGACTAAATAATTAATAAAACAAAATAAACTAATAACTAATAATAACTTAACAAATAATAATACCTAAACTAAAACCTAATAAAACTAATAACTAATAACTAAATCTAAAACTAAAACTAATAAACCTAATAATAAAACTAAAAATTAACTAAAAAACTAATAACTAAATAAATAATAATAAATAATAGTAAACTAAAACTAAACTAATAACTAACTAATAAACTAAAACCTAATAAACTAAAACTAAAAACTAACTAATAACTAAACCTAATAACTAATAAATTAAATAACTAAAACTAATAAACTAAACTAATAACCTAATAACTAATAACTAAACCTAAACCAAAAACTAATAATAAACTAACTAACTAAAAACTAATAACTAAACTAATAAATAAACTAACTAATAATAATAATAAATTAATAAATAATAAAACTAAAAAACTAATGATAAAACTAAACCTAAAAAACTAATAAACTAATAACTAATAATAACCAATAATAATAACTGACTAATAACTAATAACTAATAATAATTAACTAATAACTATTAATAAACTATTAATAAAACTAATAACTAAACTAAACAACTAAACTAATAAACTAAACCAGTATCAAAACTAATAATAACTAAACTAATAATAACTAAAAACTAATAACTAACTAAATAATAAAAAACTAATAAATAACTAATAACTAATAACTAAAAAATCTAATAATAATAAACTAATAAAACTAATAACTAACTAATAACTAAAACTAAATAACTAACTAAAAACTAATAACTAATAAAAACTAAAAACTAATAACTAATAACTAATAATAACTAATAACTAATAATTAATAACTAATAACTAATAATAATTAATAACTAAATAAAGCTAAATTAATAAATAATAATAAATAATAACTAAACTAAATAACTAAAACTAATAATAACTAATAATAACTAAAGTACAACTAATAAATTGATAAAAACTAAAAACTAACTAATTAATAATAAACTAACCTAAAGCTAATAACTAACTACCTAACTAAAAACATAATAAGTAAACCTAATAAACTAATAAGTAACTAATAACTAACAAAAACTAATAATAAAACTAACTAATAATAATAAAAATTAACAAATAACTAATAAACTAATAAAACTAATAGCTAATAACTAATAAACTAAATAAAACTAAAACTAACTAATAATAACTAATAAACTAAAATAATAAAAAAAAAACCAAACTAACTAATAATAATAATAATGAAATAATAATAATAATAATAATAATAATAATAATAATAATAATAATAATAATAATAATAACTAATAAAACTAACTAATAACTAATAACTAATAAACTAAACTAATAAAACTAATAACTAATTAATAAAAACCTAATAACTAATAATAAAACTAAACTAATAACTAATTAATAAACTAACTAATAAAAAATAATAAAATCTAATAAAACTAATAATTATACTAATAAAAATAAAACTAAATAACTAAACTAATAATAACAACTAACTAATAAAAAACTAAACTAATAACTAATAAACTAAACTAATAAAACTAAAATAACTAATAATAACTAATAACTAAAACAAATAATAATAACTAACAAATAAAATTAATAATTTAAAACTAAAACAAACTAAATAACTACTAGCAACTAAAAAACTAATAACTAAACTAATAACTAACTAAATAACTAATTAATAATAAAACTAACTAAAAATAAACTAATAATTAATAACTAAACTAATAAACTAATAACTAAAACTAAACTAACTAACTAAAACTAATAATAATAAACTAACTAAAATAACCTAATAAAACTAAACTAATAATAATAAACTAATAAACTAATAAAATAATAAATAAACTAAAACTAATAAACTAACTAAAACTAAATAAACTAAACTATTAAAAATAGCTAATAACTAATAAACTAATAATAATAATAAAACCTAACTAATAATAACTAAACTAAATAAAAACTAAAAACTAAAATAACTAAACTAACTAACTAACTAAAAATTACTAACTAAACTAACTAATAACTAATAAAACTAATAAAATAAACTAACTAAAACTAATAAAACTAAACTAAAAACTAACAAATAATAACTAAACTAATAATTAAACTAAGAACTAACTAATAATAATCAATAATAAACTAACTAAAATAATAACTAATAAATTAATTAATAACTAATAATAATAAACTAATAAAAACTAATAAACTAACTAAAACTAAACTAACAAATTAATGACTAACTAACAAAACTAATAGCTAATAATAAATAATAATAAAACTAATAATAAAACTAAACCAAAAACTATAACTAATCACTACTAAACTCATAAATTAATAACTAATAGCTAAATAATAACTAAATAACTAAACTAATAAAACTAACTAACTAAAAATAATAAACTAATAAACTAAATAAATAAATAATAATAATAAAATAACTAACAAAAACTAGTAACTGAACTAATAATTAATAATATCTAATAACTAATAATAAAATTAAAACTAATAATAAAAAAAGCTAATAAAACTAAACTAATAATTTTAAAACTAAAACTACGAACTAAATAAGCAAATAACTAACTAATAACTAATAAATAAAATAATTAGCTAATAACTAATAACCTAATAATAATAATAATAATAACTAAACTAATAACTAAATTGAAAGTAATAAAACTAATAATAACCTAAACTAATAAAACTAATAATAATAAACTAATAACTAATAACTAATAAAACTAATAAATAAATAATAATAATAAACTAATAACTAAACTAATAATAATAAAACTAAATAAATAAATAAACTAATAACTGATAATAACTAAACAAAAAATAATAATTTAAAACTTAAAAACTAATAATAATAAATTAACTAATAAAACTATAAACTAAATAAACTAATAACTAACAATAAAACTAACAAATAAAATAAAACTAATAATAAAACTAAAAGTTAAACCTAAACTAATAAAAATAATAATAACTAATAATAACTAATAACTAAAACTAATAATAAACAAATAACTAATAATAAAACTAATAACTAAACTAATAACTTACTAAACTAAAACCTAAAAATTAAATAATAAAACTAAAATAACTAAACTAATAAATAAACCTAAATAACTAATAATAACTAATAACTAACTAAATAATAAAAAAACTAATAAATAATAATAACTAAATAAAATAAACTAAAAACTAATAATAATAATTAATTAAAACTAATAGCAAATAACTAAACTAATAACTAATAATATAACAATAAACTAACTAACTAATAAAATTAATAAACTAACTAACTAATAACTAATAAAAACTAATAACTAACTAAAAAACTAAAAAAACTAACTAAACTAATAAAACAATTAATAATAATAATAATAATAACTAATAACTAACTCAAAACTAAGAATAATAAATAATAAATAATAAAATTAATAATAATCTAATAAATTAATAAACTAATATATAATAACTAAACTAACTAATAAATAACTAATAAAACTATAATAACTAAATAACTAGACTAATAATAAACTAATAACTAACAACTAAATAAATAACTAAACTAATAACTAATAAAACAAAAACTAACTAACTAATAAAACTAAACTAATAAACTAACTAATAAAACTAAAAAACTAAGCTAAACTAATAAACTAATAAACTAATAACTAAAATAAAAAAAAGCTAAACTAACTAATAACTAATAATAAAACTAAACTAACTAAAAACTAATAACTAAACTAAAACTAAAAAAACTAAATAATAATAAACTAATAACTAACTAATAACTAATAAAAACTAATCAAACTAAAAAATAATAACTAATAATATCCTAATAACTAAACTAAAAACTAAACCTAATAACTAATAAACCTAAAAAAAACTAATAACTAACTAAAAATAAATAAAACTAACTAAAATAAACTAATAATCTACATAACTAATAACTAATAACTAATAAACCTAACTAATAATTAACTAAACTATTAACTAAACTAATAAACTAAAAAACTAATAATAAAAAAATTAATAATAAATTAATAAAACTAATAATAATTAAAAAAGCTAATAACATAAATAAAACTAAAAAATAACTAATAATAATACTAATAATAATAATAATAATAAAACTAAATAACTAAATAAAATAAAATAAATAAATAAACCTAAACCTAAATAAAATAAAAACCTCAACTAAAACATAAAAATAAAAACCTAAACTAAAAGGTAAACTAAATAAACCTAAGCCTATCAGTTTACTTAATTTTAAAAAAATAAATAAATAAATACCTAACCCTAAACCCTAATCCCTAAAAACCTTAAACACTAACTGCTAAACCCTAAACCCTAAACCTTAAACACTAAACACTAAACCCTAAAACTCACCTTAAACCCTAAACCCTAAAGCTATAACCCTAAACCCTGAAACCTACAACCCTAAACCCTAATCCCTTTACCCTAAAATCCTAAAAGCTAAACCTAATTTAAATAAAACCTAAAAATAAAATAAATAAATAAACTTAAACTTAAATAAAATATCAAAATAAATAAAAATAAAAACCTAAACTAAAACCTAAACCTGAACTTAAAAATAAAAAAAATAAAAAATAAAAACTAAAGTAAAATAAAATAAATAAAAATCTAAACTAAACTAAAAAAATAAAATAAACCTAAAAATGAAAAATCTAAAAAAAATAAAAACTAAATGTAAAAGAAAAATAAAATAAAATAAAATAAAAACTAAATAAAAACCTAAACCTAAAAAATAAACCTAAAAATAAATAACCTAAATTAAATAAAAACTAAAGCTAAAATAAAAATATAATAAATCTAAAAATAAATAAATAAAAACATTAACCTAAAATAAAAATAAAATAAACCTAAACCAAAAATAAAAAATAAAATAAACCTAAAAATAAAAAACTAAATAAAATAAAAACAAAACATAAATTAAAAATAAAATAAACCTAAAATAAATAAAAATAAAAACTAAATAAAAACCTAAACCTAAAAAGTAAACCTAAAAATAAAACTTGAAAGTAAATAAAAAAAAACCTAAACCCTAAACTATAAAAAAAAACTAAACATAAAATAAGAAAAAATAAACAAAATAAAATAAACCTAAACCTAAACTAAAATAACCCTAAATCTTAAACCATAAATTGTAAACTAACCGTAAACCCAAAAAACCTAAAATCCTAAACCTAAACTAAGTAAAACCTAAAAATAAAATAAATAAATAAATAAACCTAAACCTAAATAAAATAAAAAATATGATAAAATAAAAACCTAAACTAAAACCTAAACCTAAACCTAAACCTAAAATAAAATAAAATAAAAAATAAAAACTAAACTAGAATAAAATTATTAAAAACCTAAACTAAACTAAAATAATTAAATAAACCTAAAAATAAAAAACCTAAATAAAATATAAACTAAACCTAAAATAAAAATAAAATAAAATAAAATAAAATAAAAACTAAATAAAAACTAAACCTAAAAAATAAACCTAATAATAAATAAAAATAAAACCTAAACCCTAAACTAAAAAAAAACCTAAACCTAAAATAAAAATAAAATAAACCTAAACCTAAACTAAAATAAATAAAACCTAAACTTAAACCTACAATAAACTAAACTTAAACATGAACCTAAACTAAATAAAATAAATTAAATTAAAAATAAACCTAAACCTAAACTAAAAAATAAAACCTAAAAATAAACTTAAAATAAAAACCTAAAACCTAATCCTAAAAAAAAAACCTAAACCGAAAATATAAACTAAAATAATAAAACTTAAAATAGAAAACTAAAATAAATAAAAATAAAAATAAACCAAAATATAAAAAAATAAACTAAAATAAATAAATAAAAATTAAATAAACCTAAACCTATTGATTTACTTAATTTTAAAAAAAAATTAAAAAACCCTAACCCTAAACCCAAAAAAACTTAAACCCTAAATTCTAAACACTAAACCCTAAACCCTAAATAATAATAACTGATAAACTAATAAACTATTAACTAATAATAATAAATAATAAATAATAAATAATAACTAATAACTAATAAAAATTAATAAAACTAACTAACTAATAACTAATTAAACTAAAAATAACTAATAATAACTAATAATATCCTAAAACTAATAAAAAAATGAAAACTAATAAACTGATAAACTAAACTAACAACTAATAACTAATATCTAAAACTAAAATAATAACAAGACTAATAATAACATAACTAATAATTAATAATAATTAACTAATAAATAATAATAATAATAATAATAATAAACTAAAAACTAAAGCTAAAAACTAAAACCTAATAAAACTAAAAAACTAATAACTAAACTAATAATAACTAATAAATAACTAGTAATAACTAAAAAAAACTAACTAATAACTAATAAACCTAAACAATAAATAACTAACTAATAAACCAATAAAATAATAACTAAAACAAGAAATAATAATTAAAACTAATAAAACTAATAACTAATAATAACTAAAAACCTAACAAAAACAAATTAATAAACAAAATAAATAATAACTAATAATAACAAATAACTATCTAATAAATAATAATAATTAATAATAATAATAATAATAAACTAATAAAACTAAAAACTAAACATAACTAATTATAACTAAAACTAACTAAAGTAATAATTATAACTAACTAACTAATAATAATAATAACTAATAACTAATAACTAATAACTAATAAAACTAAAATCATAACTAATAACTAATAATAATAAAACTAATAAACTAATAACTACTAAACTAATAAAACTAATTAAACATAGCTAATAAAAACTAACTAAAATTACTAAATAAATTAATAACTAAATAACTAAAAATAACTAAATAAACTAATAAAAACTAAATAAATAATAAAAAATAAGTAACTAAACTAATAACTAATAATAAAAATAATCTAAAAAACTAATAATAACTAATAAAACTAAAATTAATAACTAAATAAACAAATAATAACTCATAATAAATAACTAATAATAATAAACTAATAAAACTAAAATTAATCCTAATAAAACTAATAACTAATAATAAATAACTAAAACTAATAAAATAACTAATAAAATTAATAAAAATAACTAATAATAAAACTAATAAAACTAATAATAAACTAAACCTAATAATAATAACTAAACTAACTAACTAATAAATTAATAATAATAAAACTAATTAATAATAACTAATAACTAAAACTAAAAACTAAAAAACTAAAACTAAATAACTAACTAAACTAATAACTAATAATAACTAAACTAATAATAATAATAACTAATAATAATAATAAATAACTAAACTAATAATAAAATAATAATAAAGCTAAACTAATAAACAAAATAACTAATAACTAATAACTAATAATAATAATAACTAATAACTAATAAAACTAATACTAATAAACTAATAATAACTAAATAACTAACTAATTATAACTAAACTATAATAATAAATAAAATAATAACTAAAACTAATAATAATAATAACTAATAACTAATAACTACTATAATAAACTTATAACTAATTAATAACTAACTAATAGTTAGTAATAAATAACTAATAACTAATAAAAACTAAACTAAACTAACTAAATAACAACTAAAAATAAACTAATAACTAATAATAAAACTAAGTAACTAATAATAAAAAACTAAATAACTAAACTAATAACTATCATCACAGATTTATGTTGAAGAACTATTGGAGCCATTGCCCAAATTTCCTTGATATTGTGCATCATGCTTGGAGTAAACCTGTAAAAGGAGACCCAATCTTCGCATTTTGTAATAGACTAAAAAACACAAAGCATGAGCTTAAGGCTGCCAATTGGCATTCTCATAACTATATCTCTAACAGGATCAGCAATCTGAAAGCTATTCTTGAAGAGTCACACTCCAAACTTGATATCAATCCCCTCAATTCTGAAATTTTAAATGAGACTCTGCAAACTCAAAATTATCTCAAGGAAGCTATTGAATGCGAAAACAAATGGATTATGCAAAGGGCAAAATGTGCTTGGCTCACTAAAGGCAAAGATGATATCAAATTTCTATACAAAAGAGTCAGTATCAGGAAAAACAAGAATTATATCACAAATTTGAAATTCAACGGGGTTGATATTTGCTCCCAACAAGACATGGCCAAAGAGATTATTACATACCACTCCAATCTTCTTAACAACTCTCATAGAACTCCTCATTTGGGCTGGTTTGATATTCCTGTTGGTCCACATATTACAAGGCAAGATAGTCAAAATCTCATACAACCTTTCAGCATAGAAGACATTAAAAATGTGGTTTTTTCTATAGGTTCTGATAAAACTCTTGGACCGGATGGCTTCACATCTCAATTCTTTAAAGACACTTGGGAGATTACTGGTCAATCTTTAGTGGCTGCTACCCTATACTTCTTTTCGATTGCCAATCTTCCTCACAGGGTTAATCACACCGCCATTACTCTCATTCCCAAAAAAAGGCATGCTGAAGCAATTACTGATTATAGACCTCTATCGCTTTGCAACTTCCTATATAAAGTTATCGCCAAATTGCTTGTAAACAAGCTCCAACTTTTTCTTCCAAATATCATACATCCGGCTCAAGCAGCTTTCTTAAAAGGGAGGGACATTGCTGATAATATCATCATGGCAAATGAAGTTCTTCATGGTTTTAACCCAAAAAAATAGCCCAAAAAGCTTCTATGCTAAGATTGACTTGCAAAAAGCTTTTGACAGTGCAGTCGACAATTTATCTTGCATAGATTAAGAGTGCTCAACTTCCCACAAGTCTTTATAAAATGGATTGAAGCCTGTGTGACACATGTTCCTTTCTCTGTTGTCCTTAACGGGGAGCTTTCTGGATATTTCTTCTCTTCTTCTGGCTTAAGGCAAGGTTGTCCGCTCTCCCCTTACTTGTTCACTATCGTTATGGATGCATTTTCTAGCTACTGGACAAGCTCATTGCCTCAACTCATTTCCATCCTCTAAGGAAAAAATCTGGAACTCTTTCTCACCTTATTTATGCGGATGATCTCCTTGTTTTTGGCTCGGCTTGCCATTCTAATATTTCTTGCCTTTCTTACCTTCTCTCTATTTTCTATCATGAAACTAACCTCTCTGCCAATGCCTCTAAATCCTCTATTTGCTTCTCTAAAGTAGTGGAACCATCTCTTATGTTGGATCTGAGTTCTGTTATGGGATTTTAGCTTGTTGATCTGCCTTGGAATTACTTAGGCCTTTCCATTTCCTCCTCCAAGCTGAAAGCTATTGAATGCACTAAAATTCTGGACAAACTACAGTATTGGCTCTCGGGTTGGAAACGTTCTTTACTCTCTTTTGCAGGAAGATTACAATTAATCAGGTTTACTTGTTGGAGCTACCTAATATATTGGTTTAGAGCCTTATCGCTTCCTAAAAAAGTTCAAAAATCCATCAAGACTCTTATTGCATCATTTCTCTATAACAATGGGGCTGAAAGGAAATTTCATACTATCTCTTGGGTTAACACTACTAAACTTACTATTTGTGGTGGCTTGGGTATTCCTAGCATTGATTCTCTTAATCTAATATGCAAAGCCAAAATTATTTGGAGAATTTACAATTCTAGATCTCTTCTTGCCTCCTTTTTCTATGGGCAACATTTCTACTTATGGGGAAAATCATCCCTACTCCACGCTCTTTATAAAGAACTTATATCTCTTGGTAAGATCTGGTATTTGTCTTACTTTTCAAGTGCTTAATGACAGCAACCTATATTTCTTCTTTGACCCTTGGCTAGCTGGTGTGTCTCTTGTGGAGAAATTCGGTTATGTGGTTTTTACTTGGTTTAATTGTGCTGATACTATGCTGGTTTGTGAGGCCATTACGGATAATGCTTGGAATCTTCCTGTTAATATGGAGACCCCTCATGAATGTATCAATCTTATTCACAACACTCCCATTATTAACAACACAAATAACATGGTTAATTGCCTTTGGCTGAATAGAAACTGCTTTAGCCATAAGGCAACTCACATTTTCATTTTTCAGGATCACATTAAACCATATTGGGCCAAATTTATTTGGTTCAAAGGTTTTTCAATTAAATATGCTACTTTTGCTTGGAGAATACTTATGGAAGGTTTAAAAACAAAAGATACTCTTATTAAGAGAGGCGTATCGGTCAACAGTCAATGCATCTTATGTCACACTTTTAATGAAAACCACCGGCATCTCTTTTTTGAATGTTCATTTGCAATGGATGTCCTTAAACACTCCATTTCGATGGGTAATTTTTTTCACATGGGCTACTCTTTAATGCAATTACTACTCTATGCTGAAAAGCTAACTTGCAAGGTCACAAAAAAATTCTACTTGCTATCTATATCCATCACTGCTCACTATATTTGGTTGGAAAGGAATCAACAGATTTTCAGAGATATATCCCTTCAGGTTGAAACTATTACTAAAAATATCTGCTATGCTATCAAGCAGAAAAGTTATAAATGGAAACATATGACTGATGTGTCAGAACCTATACATCATTTATATTTTAGCTAACACACTACCTTTCTCTTTTCTCTGGTTGGTTTGGTTCCTACGGATCGAGCTTTTTATTTATTCCTACGACTTTTCTGGAAAGATAAGTACCGGCTGCCAACGAATTCACTCTAGTTTTTTTATTTTTCTAGATGGCTACTGTTTACTATGGAACTTCTATGTGCCAGAACCTATATATCATTTATATTTCAGATAACACACTACATCTCTCTTTTATCTGGTTGGTTTGGCTCCTGCTGATCGAGATTTTTACCTACTCCTATGACTTTTCTGGAAAGATAAGTTTGTCATTCTGCTCGGGCTATGCTTCAATAGATTTACTTTCCGGTTATTTTTTGGAGCTATGATGAATCCAGCCTTCTTTGGCTCAACCGGTTGCCAATGAATTCGTACTGGTTTTTATTTCTGGATGGCTGCTGTTTATTATGGAACCTCTATTTGCTAGTTTTTGGGTGCTCTGGATGGAGCCTCCTCGGGCTCAACCGGTACCATGTTTCTGATGCTAATGACCATTATGTACCTCTCTTTCTAGTTTCACGTGGACTGCTTACTGTTATTTACAATTCTGGTGGCATTGGTGGTAACCTCTCAGTCGATCATTGGCTGGGCCAACCCAACATTCGATTTTAGGCTGGACATTCTGAGCTCTTGGTTTTACTTGCTTTTCTTCACTTTTGTTTTTATATTTTTGTTTTTTTTTTTTGACAACTGATCATTGCAATTATCCATGTAAGCTGTTTGTGGTTTTTTACCTTGTTCTTTTCACATATGTAACTATGTTTGATCAATGAAATCTGGGCGAGGCCCTCATTTTCTCGAAAAAAAAACTAATAACTAATAAATAAAACTAAATAACTAAACTAACTAATAAAACTAAACTAATATAAAACTAGTAAAAGAAATAACTAACTAACTAATAAAACTAAAACTAATTAATAAAAAAAACTAATAACTAAATAAAACTAATAAACTAAAACTAATAATTAACAAAACTAATAACTAATAAAAACTAATAACTAATAATAAAAAGTAAAAAACTAATAAAACTAAAACTAATAATAACTAAATAACTAAAACTAATAATAACTAAATAACTAAAACTAACTAATAATAATAATAATATAACTAATAAAATAATAATAAAATAACTAATGACTAAACTAAATAAAAACTAACTAAACTAAAAACTAAACTAAATTGAAATAATTAATAAAAACTAATAAAGCCTAGTAAACTAAACTAACTCATAAATAATAAACTAACTAACTAATAAACTAATAACTAAAATAATAAACTAATAATTATTAAATAATAATAATAATAACTAACTAATAACTAAAAAAATAAACTAATAAACTAAGAAACTAACTAAAACTAACTAATGACTAATAACTAATAACTAAAAACCTAATAATAATAATAATATAATAATAAACTAATAATTAAAACTAATAAAACTAACTAAACTAACAAAACTAATAACTAATAAACTAATAATAAAAAATACTAATAATAACTAAATAAATAACTAAATAATAATTATTAATTTACGAAGTAATAACTAAAAACTAATAAAAACTAATAACTAATAAAATAAACTAAATAACCAATAATAAACTAAACTAATAATAACTAAACTAATAAAACTAACTAATAAACTAAATAATTAACCCAATTAAAGCTAATAAACTAAAAACTAATAAAACTAAATAATAATAAACTAAAAATTGAAACTAATTTCTAATAATAAATAATTAATAAAAAATAATAATAATAACAAAAATAACCTAAAACCTAATAAACTAATAAATTAATAATAACTAATAAAAACTAATAACTAAATAACAATAACAACAAATAATATCTAAAACTAATAATAATAATAACTAAGAAATAATAAAAAATAAAACTAATAAAACTGATAATAATTAAAAACCTAATAAACTTATAACTAATATAACTAACTAAATAATAAACTAACTAAACCTAATAACTAACTAAAAATAATAACTAAACTAAAATTAATAATAAAAAAAAAAAAAACTAATAAACTAATAGTAACTAATACTAATAATAACTAATAACTAAAAACTAATAACCTAGCTAATAAAACTAAAAACTAATAAAATGAAATTAATAACTAATAAACTAATAAAATCTATTAATAATATTAACTAAACTAAAAAAAACTAATAAATAACTAAATAATAAAACTAAAACCTAATAATAATAAACTAAAAATAGCTAAACTAATAACTAAATAATAAAAATAAACTAATAACAAATAATAATAATTAACTAATAACCAAAAACTAATAATAAAATTATAACTAAACTAACAATGTAATAAAACTAAATAATAAGACTAATAAACTAAAACTAATAACCTAATAAACTAAAAATAATAACAAAAATAAATTAATAAACTAATAAGTAATAAACTAATAAGTAATAAACTAATAATAATAAATAAACCTAATAAAAGAATCTAATTATAAATAATAATAACTAATAACTAATAATAACTAAAACCTAATAACTAAACTAACAAATATATAACTAATAAAAACTAACTAATAATAATAATAATAATAATAATAATAACAAATAATAAAACTAATAATAATAATAAATTAATATCTAAAACTAATAATAAAAACTAAATAACTAATAATTAATAAACTAATAAAACTAAAAACTAATAACTAATAAAAACTAAACTAATAAACTAATAAACTAATAACTAATAACTAATAATGACTAATAATAAACTAAAAACTAAACTAATAACTAATAATAACTAACTAAACTAACCAACTAGCTAATAAAATAAAAATAACTAATAACTAATAAACTAAAACTAATAAAAAAGAAACTAAACTAAATAATAACTAATAAAACTATTGAAACTAAAAATTAAAACTAATAAATAACTTATAATACTAACTAATAAACTTAATAACTAATTAAACTAATAACTAACAAAACTAAAAACTAACTAAAACCAAACTAATAACTAACTAAAAATTACTAATAACTAATAATAAAACTAATAACTAAAAACTAATAAAACTAACTAAAAATAAATAAACTAAACTAATAACTTAAAAACTAAATAAGTAATAAACTAAACCTAATAAACTAATAATAAAATTAATAAAACTAAAACATAATAAATAAAACCAAATAATAATAATAATTAATAATAAATAACTAAATAAATAACTAATAAAATAAATTAACTAAACTAACTAAATAAAATTAATAAAACTAAACCTAATAACTAATAAAAACTAACTAACTAAACTAAATAACTAATAAATAAAACTAAAACTAAACTAAAATAAACTAACTAAACTAAAATAAACTAATAACTAATAAAAACTAAACTAAATAACTAACTAAGCATAAAATTAATAAAACCTAATAACCTAAAAAACTAACTAAACTAATAACTAACTAACTAACTAATAACTAAATAAAACTAATGACTAACAATTAATAAAATTAAACTAATAACTAAAAAGTTAAACTAAACTAAAACTAAAACTTATAACTAACTAAAACTAACTAATAATAAACTAATAAAACTAAACCTAACTAATAATAATAAACTAATAAAGCAAAACTAATAACTAAAATAATAATAATAACTAAACTAATAACTAAAACTAATAAACTAATAACTAATAAAAACTTAACTAAATAACTAAAAAAAAACTAAACTAATAATAAACTAACTAAACTAATAACTAACTAATAAAAATAAACTAATAACTAATAATAACTAATAACTAAACCTAGTAACTAATAATAATAACTAAACTAATAACTAATAAATAATAATAACTAAAAATCCTAAAAACCTAACTAGCTAGCTATAAACTAATAATAAAAATAATAAAACTAATAACCTAATAATAAATAACAAAATAACTTAATTAATAACTAAATAAATAAAAATAAAAAAATAACTTAACTAATAACTAAATAAATAATAAATAAAATAAACTAACTAATAAATAACTAAATAACTAAACTAATAATAACTAAACTAATAACTAATAATAACTAACAAAATAACTAATAAAATAACTAATAATAACTAACTAATAAAATAATAGTATACTAATAACTTATAAATAATAATAAATAATAATAGAACTAATCATAATAACTAAATAAAAAAACTAAACTAAAACTTATAATAACTAAAACTAATTAATAAATAACTAAACTAATAACTAAATAAAAACTAACTAATAACTATATAATAATAGTAAATAAATAACTAATAAAACTAACTAAAACTAATAACTAATAATAACTAATATACTAAATAATAGTAATAATTAAACTAACTAAACTAATAAAATAACTAACTAATATAAAACTAATAACTAAAACTAATAAAATAATAACTAATAATAGCTAATAATAACTAATAATAAAATAACTAAACTAATAAATAATAAAATAATAAAACTAAAAAACTAATAACTAATAATAAATAAAATAAATAATATATAAATTAATAAACTAAATAACTAATAAACCAATAACTAATAAGAACTAATAACTAAGCTCAACTAATAACTAACTAATAACTAATTAGACTAATAATAAAATAAACTTAAAAAGCTAAACCAAACCTAATAAAATAATAAATAATAATTAAAATAATAAACTAATAATAATAATTAATAATAAAACTAATAACTAACTAAAATAATAATAATAATAATTAATAGCTAATAAACTAATAAACTAATAACTAATAACAAATAAATAACTACAAAACTAATTAACTAATAAATAATAAGAAATAATAATTAATAATAATATACTAAATAACTAAAAACTAATAAAACTAAATAAACTAACTCACTAAAATAAGTAATAACTAATCCTAATAACTAGCTAAATAAATAACTAATTAAAACTAATAAACTAATAACTAACTAATAATAATCAATTAATAAACTGAAAACCTAACTAATAACAAAATAACTAAATATAGTAATAATAACTAAACAAAAAAATAATAATAACTAATAACTAATAATAAAGAACTAAACTAAATAATAACTAAATAAACTAACTAATAAAAACTAAACTAATAACTAATAAAATGATAAATAACTAAACTAATAACTAATAACTAAAACTAATAATAATAATAAACTAATAACTAATAAAAACTAACTAAACTAATAAACTAATAAACTAAACTAATAAAATAATAAATAAATAATAACTAATAACTAATAATAACTAATAACTAAAAAACCAAAATAATAAAACTAACTAACTAATAACTAATAACTAAATGAATAATTAAACTAATAACTAAACTAATAACTAATAAACTAATAATAACTCATAAAATAAAACTATTAAAATTAAATTAACTAATAAACCTAAAACTAACTAACTAAATAATAATAAATTGAAAACTAATAATAAAAATAATAATATCTAACCAAACTAAAATAAATAAACTAAACTAACTAATAACTAACTAAAAACTAATTAACTAATAATAATAAACTAACAAAACTAGCTAAAAATAACTAAAAAACTAATAACTAAAATAACCTAATTAATAACTAATAATATTAAACTAATAATAACAAATTATACTAAAACTTACCTAATAATTAATAAAACTAATAATAACTAAATAATAACTAACTAATAATATTAATAACTAAAAAAAATAATAACTAAAAACTAATAAGCTAATAATAACTAAACTAATAACTAACTAATAACTAACCAAAAAACTAATAAACTAATAAACTAATAACTAATAATAATAATAATAATAATAATAATAATAACCAACTAAACTAACAACCAACTAATAATAACTAAACTAATAATAAACTAATAAGTAATAACTAACTAAATAATAAATAACTAATCAATTACTGACTGAACTAAAGAACTAATAATAACTAACTAAAAAAATTAAAAAAATTGATCAAATTGAAAACAAACTGAACTAACTAACTAATAACTAATAATAACTAACTAACTAATTATAATAACTAATAATTAACTAAAACTAATAACTAAAAAACTAAATAACTAAACTATAAAACTTAAAAGCATAAACTAACTAATAAAAAACTAATAAACTAAACCAATAACTAAATAATAATATTTAATAAAACTAAATAACTAACTAACTAATAATAAATAACTAAATAAAAAACTAATAAAACTAATAAAAATTTGAAAAACTAAACTAATAAAAATAACTAAATAAAACCTAATAACTATATAAATAAAACTAATAAAAACTAACTAAATAACTAATAAATAAACTAACTAACAATAATAAAACTAACTAATAAAACTAATAATAACTAACTAATAAGAAAAATAATAACTAAACCTAATAATAAAACTAATAATAAATAAATAAACTAAATAACTAAATAATAAAACATAATAAACTAATAAAAAAACTAACTAATGAAAAACTAAGCCTAATAACTAAACTAAAAACTTATTAACTAATAAACCTAAAAATAATAAATAATAAAGCTAAATAAAATAAATAATAACTAAAAATAACTAATAAAAAACTAATAAAACTAAATAATAAATAACTAAAACTAACAACTAATAACTAATTAATAACTACTAAATAAATAACCTAACCAAAACTAACTAACTAATAATAAGTAATAAAACTAATAAAATACTAATAAATAAAACTAAACCAAATATAATAAATAAACCATAAAAATAAAATAAAATAACTAAACTAAATAACTAATAACAACTAACTAAAAATAATAATAATAATTAACTAATAAAACCTAACTAACTAAAATAAACTAATAAATTAATAATAACTAATAATTAAATATAAACTAAAATACTAATAAACTAAAATGTTTAACTAAAATAATAGTATAATAAAACTTTCACTAACTAATAAAACCTAATAATAATCTAAAACTATCAAATAACTAATAAACTTAAATATTAATAAACTAAAACTAAATAATAATAACTAAAATTAACTAACAATAATACTATAATAATAACTAATAATAAAACCTAATAAGCTAAATAATAAAAATAAACTGGCTAAACTAATAACTAATAATAACTAACTAATAACTAACTAAAATAACTAATAATAATAACTAACTAATAACTAATAATAACTAAATAACTAATAAAAAACTAACTAAAATTAAACTAAGTAACTAAACTAATAAAATAACTAATAAACTAATAAAAATAACTAAAAACTAGAAATAAACTAAACTAACTAATAATAAAACTAAAATTAAACTAAATAACTAAATAATAAATAAACTAATAACTAATAAATAATAATAATAAATAGTAATTACATAATAATAACTAACTAATAAAACTAAAATAACTAACTAATAACTAAATAATAAAACTAAACTAATAATTAATAAATAACTAAAACTAATAACTAATAACTAATAATAATAATAATAATAATAATAATAATAATAATAATAATAATAATAATAATAATAATAAGCAAATCATAAACCTAATAAAAACTAATAAAATAAAATAACTAATAATAAACTAATAATAATAATTAACTCACAAATAATTAAATAACTGATAAAAACTAATAATAATAAACCTAAAAAGTAATAAATTAACTAAAATAAATAAACTAAACTAATTATAATAACTAATAAAACAAACTAAAACTAATAAACTAATAATAACTAAAAACTAATAAAAACAACTAAAACTAAACTAATAACTAATAATTAAAAAATAAAACTAATAAACTAACTAACTAAACTAATAAAACTAATAAATCTAAACTAATAACTAGTAATAACTAACTAATAATAATAGTAAATAACTAATAATAATAATAATAATTAAATAAATAACTAATAACTAACTAAAATAATAACTAACTAATAAACTAATAAAATAAATAACTAATAACTAACTAAAATAATAACTAACTAATAAACTAATTCAACAAATTACTAATAACTAACTAAAACTAATAACTAAACTGATAACTAACTAATAATAAACCTAATAAGCTAAACTAATATGTAAAACTAATAATAATAAACTAATAAATAACTATAAACTAAGGTAAATGAATAAAACTAACTAATAAAAAACTAATAAACTAATAAACTAATAAACTAACTAATAACTAATAACTAATAACTAATAACTAAAAACTAAATAACTAATAAAACTAATAAACTAATAAACTAAATAACTAAACTAACTAAAAACTAATAATAACTAAACTAATAAACTAATAAACTAAATAATAATAACTAATAACTAATAACTAACTAAAACTAATAATAACTAAATAACTAATAACTAAACTAATAACTAAAACTAAATAACTAAACTAACTAATAACTAAAAAAACTAATAAACTAACTAAATAACAAAACTAATAAACTAATAAATTAAACTAAATTATAATAATAAACTAAAGCTAACTAATAAACTAATAACTAACTAATAATAACTAATAACTAATAATAATTAATAAAACTAACTAAACTAATGACTAATAAACTAACTAAACTAACTAATAAAAACTAATAAAATAACTAATAACTAATAAACTAATAAACTAATAGCTAACTAAAACTAAAACCTAAATAATTACTAACTAAAAAACTAACCTAAAATTAACTAACTAATAATTAAAATTAACAAACTAAATAAATAATTAACTGAAAATAACTAACTAACTAATAATAATAAATTAATTAATTATAAATAATAATAAACTAAATAATAACAAATTAATAATAATAAAAAATAAATTAATAACTAACAAAATAACTAAGTAATAATAACTAAATAAGCTAAAAACTATTAAAACTAATAAAATATGCTAATAACGAATAACTAAACCTAACTAATAAATATAATAACTACATAAGTACTATTAAAACTAAACTTAATATCTAAAACTAATAAAACTAATAAAACTAACTAATAAATAAAAATAAAAACTAATAATAATAATAATAAATAACTATCTAACTAATAAATAAATAAAACTAAAATAACTAAACTAATTAACTAAACTAATAATAAAACTAAGTAACTAGTAAACTAATAACTAATAATAATAACTAACTAAACTAATAAACTAATAATAATAATAATAACTAAATAAATAACTAACTAAAAACTAATAATAAACTAAATAACTAATAATAAATAATAAAACTAACTAACTAAAACTAACAAAATAATAAACTAATACTAAATACACTAAAAACTAATAAACTAATAAACTAATAAAATAATAAAATAATAACTAACTAATAACTAATAAACTAATAAAATAATAACTAACTAATAACTAATAAACTAATAACTAATAAAAAACTAACTAACAAAAAAATAGTTAACTAATAATTAATAAACTAATAAACTAGCAACTAAACTAATAACTAAACTAAAAAAACTAATAACTAAATTCCTAACTAATAAAAACTAAACCTTATAACAAATAAAACTAATAAACTAACTAATAACTAAACTAAAATTAACCTAACTAATAACTAATAATAAACTAAACTAACTAACTAATAAAACTAATAATAATTAAATAAACTAATAACTAATAATAATAACTAAACTAATAACTAATAAAACTAAACTAATAAATAACTAACTAATAACTAAAACTAATAAAAACTAAAAAACTTAATAACTAAAATTAAATAACTAATAAACTAACTAATAAAAACTAATAAGTAATAACTAATAACTAAAACTAACTAAAACTAAACTAATAAGACTAACTAATAAACTAAACTAACTAATAACCTAATAAAACTAATAACAAAACTAATAACTAACTAAACCAATAACTAAACTAATAAACTAAAAATAAAAAAAAAAAAAAAAAAAATAAAACTAAAACTAATAACTAATAACTAATAACTAAACCAATTAATAAAAAAAACTATCTTGTAATAATAAATAATAATAATAATAATAACTAACTAATAACTAACTAATAAAAACTAACTAAACTAAATAACTAATAACTAATAATAAATAACTAATGTAAATAATAACTAAACTAATAACCTAAAATAAAAACTAGAACTAAATAATAACTAATAAATAATTAACTAACTAACTAATAATAAAATAACTAAAACTAATTAAACTAAAACCAACTAAAAAACAATAACTAAAACTAATAAAATAAAAAACTAAATAATAAAACTAACTAACTAATAAATAAATAACTACAAAACTAATAAACTAATAACTAACTAATAAAATAATAATAATAAAAATAATTAACTAATAATAATAACTAATAATAACTAACTAAAAATAACTAATAAATAACTAATAAAAATAATAACCAAACTAATAATAATAATTAATAAATTAATAAATTAATAACTAATAATAAACTAAACTAAAACTAATTAACTAATAAACTAATAAACTAACTAACTAATAAAATTAACTAATTAATAATAATAATAAAACTAACTAAACTAATTAAAAATAATATTGAATAACTAATAACTAACTAATAATAATAAACTAATAACTAATAATAACTAAACTAAATTAATAACAAATAACTAATAAAACTAACTAATAACTAATAACTAATAAAGCCTTAATAAATAACTAAAACTAAACCAAAAACTAATAAAACTAATAACTAAATAACTAACTAATAATAACTAAAAACTAAACTAATAACTAAACTAACTAATAACTAATAAACTAAAACCTAAATAACTAATAAACTAAATAACTAAATAATAACTAACTAAACCTAATAACTTAAACCTAAAAAAATAATAACTAAAACTAAAAAAACTAATAACTAAACTAATAAAACTAACTAATAACTTAAACTAATAACTAACAAAAACTAAATAATTAACTAACAAATAAAAATAACTAATAAAACTAATAATAATAAACTAATAAACCAAAAACTAAATAACCCAATAAAACTAACTAAACTAAACTAAAAAACTAATAAATAATGAATTAAAAAATAAATAACAAAACTAATAACTAATAAATAATAAAACTAACTAATAAATAGCTAATAAACTAATAAATAAACTAACCAAAACTAACTAAACTAATAATAACTAACTAAAAACTAAATAAACTAGACTAAACTAATAATAAATAACTAATAACTAAAAAATAAATAACCTAAACTAAACTAATAAAACTAACTAACTAATAAACTAATAACTAATAAACTAATAAATGAATAAACTAATAAACTAATAACTAATAACTAAATAATAACTAACTAATTAATAATAAACTAATAAACTAAATAACAAATAATAATAAAATAACTAACTAAAACTAATAACTAAACTAATAACTAATAATAACTAATAAATATAAATAACTAAACTAATAAAACTAACCAACTAATAAACTAATAACTAATAGACTAACAAATGAATAAACTAATAAACTAATAACTAATAACTAACTAATTAAACTAATAAAACTAACTAACAAATGAATAATAAACTAATAAACTAAATAACTAAATAATAATAAAGTAACTATCTAAAACTAATAACTAAACTATTAACTAATAATAACTAATAATTATAAATAACTAAACTAATAAATGAAATAAAACTAAATTAATAACTAATAAACTAATAACTAATAAAACTAATAACTAATAATAATAAATAACCTAAACTAAGCAACTAATAATAATAATTAATGACTAAAAATTAATAAACTAATAAAATAACTAAACTAACTAAACTAAATAACTAAATTAATAAAATAATAATAAAATAAAACCAATATTAAAACTAATAAACTAATAATAACTAAACTAATAACTAAAATAAACTAAACTAATAACTAATAATAATAACTAATAACTAATAATAAAATTAAAACTAATAATAAACTAAAATTAATAAAACTAAAGTAATAAAAATAAAACTAAAATTAAGAACTAAATAACTAAATAACTAACTAATAACTAATAAATAAAATAACTAACTAATAACTACTAACCTAATAATAATAATAATAATAACTAACTAATAACTAAACTAAAACTAATAAAACTAATAATAATAAACTAATAACTAATAAAACTAATAAACAAATAATAACAATAAACTAATAACTAAAATAATAACTAAACTAACAATAATAAAACTAAATAAATAAATAAACTAATAACTAATAATAAATAAACTAATAATAATAAACTAAAAACTAACAATAACAATAATAAACTAACTAATAAAATTAAAAATTAAATAAACTAATAACTAACTAATAAAACTTTCTAATAAACTAAAACTAATAATAAAACCAAAGCCTAAACCTAAACTAATAAAAATAATAATAACTAATAATAACTAATAACTAAAACTAATAAAACTAATAACTAAAAACTAAAAACTAAACTAATAACTAACTAAACTAAAACCTAAAAACTAAATAATAAAACTAAAATAACTAATCTTAAAAATAAACCTAAATAACTAAACTAATAACTAATAATAACTAATAACTAACTAACTAATTAATAACTATTAACTAATAATGACTAAATAAAATAAAACTAAAGCCTAATAATAATAACTAACTAAAACTAATAACTAATAACTAAACTAATAACTAATAATAAAATAATAAACTAACTAACTAATAACTAATAAAAACAAACTAATAACCAAAAAACTAACTAAACTAATAAAACTAATAACTAATAATAATAATAACTAATAATTAACTAAAAAGTAAGAATAATAAATAATATAATAAATTAATAAACTAATAACTAACAATTAAACAAACTAATAAATAACTAATAAAACTATAATAGCTAAATAACTAAACTAATAATAAACTAATAACTAGTAACTAAATAAATAGCTAAACTAATAACTAATCAAACTAAAAACTAACTAATAATACTAAACTAATAAACTAACTAATAAAACTAATAAACTAAACTAATAAACTAATAACTAATAACTAATAACTAATAACTAAAAAAATAAAAAAACTAAACTAACTAATAACTAATAATAAAACTAAACTTACTAATAACTAAAGTAAAACTTAAAAAAAACTAAATAATAGCTATACTAATAACTAACTAATAACTAAAATTAAATAAACTAATAAACTAATAAAAACTAGTAAAACTAATAAATAATAACTAATAATATCCTAATAATTAAACTAAAAACTAACTTAATAACTAATAACTAACTAAAAAAAATAAAACTAAGTAAAATAAGCTAATAAACTAAATAACTAATAACTAATAACTAAAATTAAAACTAAACTAATAATTAGTAAAACAAAATAAACAAATAACTAATAAACCTAACTAATAACTAACTAAACTAATAACTAAACTAATAAACTAATACACTAACAACTAACTAACAACTAATAAAAACTAATAACTAAAAATAATAACTAATAACTAATAATAATTACTAAACTAATAATTAATAACTAATAATAAAACTAATAAAATAAATAAAATAATTAAAATAATAAAACTAATAAATTAAAAAAACTAATACCTAAAAATAATAACTAATAATAATTACTAAACTAATAATTAGTAACTAATAATAAAACTAATAAAATAAATAAAATAATTAAAATAATAATAATAAAAAATAAAATAATAAAACTAATAAATTAAAAAAACTAATAACTAAAATAATTAAACTAATAAAAATCCTACTAACAGAACGGCTTGACCTATGAGAGCAACTCCTACTAACTAAGCTTCACTCTTCTCTTCTAATTTGGCAAATAATCCATTTCATCATGCATTTAGACATATGAAAATCCCAAAGCCTTTGTCAAAATGAAGTGTCAATATAAATAAAATTTGAAAAGATTTGCATTGACTAAGTCATTATGCATACCACTCATGCTCTAGTCTCTTTAGGGAGGTTTAAGGACTTTAGTCTCTCTAAATAAAAATAACCTAACTATCTTGCAAAAATCATATTACTAGCCTATATGATTTTAAAGCATAGGAGGTGTTAGCTGGCTACCACTCCAGACCTAGTTTCTTTAGGGAGTGGGTTTAAGGACTTTAGTTTCTTTCTAAATAATAACAACCTAACTATCTTATAAAATCATATGAATTGCCTACATGATTTTATAACTATCTTATAAAATCATATGAATTGCCTACATGATTTTAAAGCATAGGAGGTGTTAGTGCTACCACTCTCGGTTGGAAGCCCTTTTAAAACCCTAAACCCCAAACTCTAAACCCTAAACCCTAAACCGTAAAACCTATAACCCTAAACCCTAAACTAACCTTAAACCCTAAACCTTAAACTGTGATCCTTAAACCATAAAAATATAAAAACCTAAACCAAAACTAAATAAAACCTAAAAATAAAATAAATAAAAAAACCTAAACCTAAATAAAATAAAAACCTAAACTAAATGATAAACTAAATAAACCTAAACCTATCGATTTACTTAATTAAAAAATAATAAATAAATAAATAACCCTAACCCTAAACCATAAATCCTAAACCCTTAAAACCCTAAACCCTAAATCTTAAACATTAAACCCTAAAACTCACCTTAAACCCTAAACCTTAAACCCTAAACCTTAAAACCTAAACCTATAACCCTATACCCTAAACCCTAAACCCTGAAACCAATAACCCTAAACCCTAAACCCTAATCTCTAAACCCTAAAAACCTAAAAACCTAAATGTAAACTAAATAAAATGTAAAAATAAAATAAATAAAAAAACTTAAACCAAAATAAAATAGCAAAATAAATAAAAATAAAAACCTAAACATAAAATTAGGAATAAAATAAAATAAAAATTAAAAACTAATAAAACTAATAAACAAAAAACTAATTAATACTAATAACTAAATAAAATTAATAAAACTAACTAAAACTAACTAAAACTAAAACTAATAGATATATAAAACTAATAATAAACTAATTATTAAATAACCAATAAACTAATAAAGTAATAAACTACAAATTAAACTAAACTAAAACTAATTAACCTAATAACTAATAATAAAACTAAAATAATAATAATAATAAAAACTAAGTAATTAATTAACTAAACTAATAAACCTAATACCTAAATGCTAATAACTAAAACTAATAAACTAATAATAAAAATAATTAATAATAAAAACTAACTAAAACTAATAATAAAATAACTAATAACTAATAATTAATAAAAATAAATAATAATAACTAAAACTAAAAAACTTAAAAACTAAAAAATTTACTAATAATATAACTAAACTAAACTAATAAACTAATAATAATAATAATAAAATGACTAAACTAATAATAAAATAATAATAAACTAATAAAAGTAAAATACAATAACTAAAACTAAATAACCAACTAAAAAAACCTAAATAACCAATAAACTAACTAAACTAATAAAACTATAAAACTGCAAAACTAATAAACTAAATAAGCTAATAATACAAATTAAACTAATAAACTAATAAACTAATGACTAATAATAACTAATAATAATTAACTAATAACTAACTAATAAAACTAAATAACTAATAACTAGCTAACTAAAAAACCTAACTAATAAACTTAAATTAATAACTAAACTTATAACTACTAAAAAAATAATAAATAAACTAAACATAGTAATAATAATTAAAAACCAATAATACCTAAACTAATAACTAACTAAAATTTAATTAATAAAAGCTAATAAACTAATAACTAAAAACTAATAAGAATTAAACAAACTAATAATAATAATAACTAAAAAACTAACTAAACTAATTAAAACTAACTAACTAACTAAACTTAAAACTAATAAACTAATAACTAACTAAATAATAACCTAAACTAAAAAACTAATAAACTAAAACTAATAACTAATAAAAACTAAATAACTAAATAAAAAAACTAAATAACTAAACTAATACATTAAACTAATAACTAATAAAACTAACTAATAACTAATAAAAATACATAATAATAAATAATAACTAATATCTAACTAATAATAACTAATAACCTAATAATTAATAATAATTAATAATAAAAACTAATAAAACTACTAATGTTAATAAGTAATTGATTAAACCTAAACTAAAAAACTAATAATGAAAACCAAATAAACTAATAAACTAAACCTAATAATAACTAATAAAAACTAATAACTATAATAAACTAATAGCTAATAATAACTAATAATAATAACTAAAAACAAACTAACTAAAACTAATAACTAATAAAACTAAACTAACAAACTAATAAAGTAATAATTTAAAACTAATAAACTAAACTAAGTAATAATAACTAATAAAACCTAAATTAATAACTAACTAAACAAAATAACTAAACTAATAACTAACTAAAAACTAACTAAAATAAACTTTACTAAAATAAAGTAAACTAATAACTAACTAAAAACCTAAAAACTTAATTAAAACTAATAACTAATAAAACTAATAAATAAATAACTAATAATAAATAACTAAATTAATAAAAACTAATAAACTAATAAACTAAACTAAATAATAATAACTAATAACTAATTAATAAAACTAATAACTAACTAATAACTAATAAACTAATAAAACTAACTAATAAATAACTAAATTAATAAAAAACTAATAACTAATAATAATTATTAATAACTAACTAACTAATAAAAACTAATAAACTAATTAATAACTAACTAAAACTAACTAATAAATAAAACTAATAACTAACTAATAAAACTAATGACTAAATAACTAATAAAACTAAATAAATTGATAACTAATAAATAGCTAACTAATAATAACTAATAAATAGCTAAAACTAAATAAATTGATAACTAATAAATAGCTAAACTAAATTAATAAATAAATAACTAATAAAAACTAACTAATAATAATAAATAATAACTAAACTAAACTAACTAATAAAATAAACTAATAACTAAAAATTAAGTAAAACTAATAATAATAATACCTAATAATAACTAAAATAACTAACTAATAATTAAAATAATAACTAATAATAATAATAATAACTGAATAATTAACTAATAATAATAATAGACTAATAACTAAAACTAATAATAAAAACTAAATAATTAATAAACTAATACAACTAAAAATGAATAACTAATAAAATTAAAACTAAAAATAATAAAAAATAATAATAATAAACTTAATAAAAACTAAACTAATAAACTAATAACTAATAATAATAAACTAATAATAACAAACTATATTAAAACTTAACTAACAATTAATAAAACTAATAATAACTAAATAATAACTAACTAATAATGTTAATAACTAAAAAAACTAATAATAACTAAAAACTAATAAACTAATAATAACTAAACTAATATCTAACTAATAACTAATAAAAAAACTAATAAACTAATAAACTAATAACTAATAATAATAATAATAATAATAACCAACTAATAATAACTAAACTAATAACTAATAATAATAAAACTAATAATAAACTAATAACTAATAACTAACTAAATAATAAATAACTAATCAATTACTAACTAAACTAAAGAACTAATAATAACTAACTAAAAGAAATTAAAAAAATTGATCAAATTGAAAACAAACTGAACTAACTAACTAATAACTAATAACTAATAATAACTAACTAACTAATTATAATAACTAATAATTAACTAAAACTAATAACTAAAAAACTAAATAACTAAACTAAAAAAACTAAAAAGCATAAACTAACTAATAAAAACTAATAAACTAAACCAATAACTAAATAATAATAATAACAACTAATAAAACTAAATAACTAACTAACTAATAATAAATAACTAAATAAAAACTAATAAAACTAATAAAAAATTGAAAAACTAAACTAATAAAAATAACTAAATAAAACTAACTAATAACTAAATAAAACCTAATAACTATATAAATAAAAGTAATAAAAACTAACTAAAAAACTAATAAATAAACTAACTAACAATAATAAAAC
>JAKCPB010001487.1:0-103262 GCA_021442155.1 Cymbidium sinense | reverse complement strand
CGGGTCACTTTTCAAGCATTGACCTGATCTTCCCGCTCTTTTGGTTGACGCAGGACCGCGTGTGAATTGCAAGGCACCGCTTGGCGTGCGAGTGCACCGCGCGTCCAATCCCATGGTGCCACGTGGCGCCGCGTAACCACTTCAGCTCCACACGGATTTTTCGATTTAAAAAATTAATTAAAATCATGTGAAACTTCAAAAATTCATAGAAAATAAAATACTTAGCCAAAAATTGCAAACAAGGGCTTGTTGGATTTTTCTTTTCGAGAGGAATCCAGTAAACTCAAAATTCACAAATTTTACAAAGTATTTTGAGCTTAATTTAAGTTTTAGTAAAAATCAAATTTCTTTAATTAAATCAAAAATACATTTCAAATTAAGTTGAAATTATTAGATATTAAAACTGATGCTAATATACATCTACTATAAAAATTTTAGGTCAAAATAACCTTTGGATTAAAATATATTAAATTTTATGTGTCAAATGTTTTATTTTAATAAAATAAATTAGCAGAATTTATAACAATTACTTAAATCAATTGAAACTTCCTAAATTCGTAACTAATTATAGAAAAATTCAAAAAAAATACAAACTCAAGTACATTTAAAAGATAATTAAGAGGAGAATCCAAGAAAATTATTTCTAATTGAGTTTGAATAGTAGAGTTTCCTTAATTAGAGTTTATTTAAAAATTTAATAACCCTAATTACTTCCTAATGACTTCGTTAATTATTTCCAAACTTCTCAGGCATGTTTAGTAGGATGACTTCTACTTGCCTTAAGTTCTTGGAATTTATTAATGAGTTAATCAGAGAAATTAATTAATGAACCCATAATCACTCTCTTAATATAATTAAGGTTAATTAAGCATATGAACAATGGTTTAATTCTTTGATTAAGATAATTAAACATTATTTAAATGATTAGGAGGTTTATGAAATGATTTTGAGATATTTTCCTTAAGCTATTCTCTAAACCCCCTTTCTTCTTTAAATCCAAATCTAATGAAGGGTTAATCCACTAATGATCTACTTAATTAATCAAATTCTCAAAACCAAAATTAATCTAGAAACTTAATCAATGCTTCTTGGGTAGATGCTTAGGTGTTCAATTACTTAAGTAACTTAAGAAAATCATACCTAACCCATATGTGTGGGAAAGGTTATGAAAGTACTTAAATTAAACCCTTTAGCTTAATTAATTATTAATTGTGAGCCAATTGCGTTAGGTACCTTTCTTTCCTAGGATGCATTGTTGATTTAAATTCCTTATGATTTTATGTCATATTGGCTCAATTATTTGATTAAATATGTTAAAGTGGTATAGGTAAGGAGTAATTAATGAACTTAATCTACACCTTAACCTAACCAAAGCATAAAATTAATCTAATCACCTAAAAATTAAATTAAAATAATACACACATGTGAGAATGGGTAAGGACCAGCAAACCTTCTCACACTTTCCTAATTCAAATCAAACTCAAAATAAAATGAAAGTCTCTTTAAACAACTTTTGATTCTCTTTAAATGATCTTACTTCATAAGATTGTCTTTGAGAATTAATTAGATTGAATGAAATTACATGCTTACATCACTTTATTTCTTTCCTAGCATGCTAAATGTGTATGTCATATGAAAATCATGCATTAATGCTTTTCTAAAATCAAATTCAAACTAAAATATTTTCTTGATTTCAAATTGCATGTTATAGCTAAAGTAAAAATATGAGTGACTATTATCACTATTAAATTTAAAATTATTTTCAAAATATATAAATCAAATATCTAAAACTGAAAGTGTGCTACTTATACTTTATTTATAAGCTTGCATGTGAATATAAAAATTTGTCTTATGTTCGCTTCCTTTCTTTCCTCTCAATATGGATTTGAATAAGATTTGCAAAGTATATAGTTCTTTTAAAAGAACATAACACTTGCTTAAATCTATTCTTATCCTCTTCCATGTTATGACTTAAGAAGATCCTTACACTTACACATATAAATTACATAACCAAGTCAAACATAAGTACAAATTTTTGCATCTTTCTTTTCCATTCATTTCTTTACATATGCTTGTATTTAAGGAAAGTGGTATATTAGGATAACCCGGGTTATAAGCTTTAAGTAGCCCTAAGTAGGTCTTGTACCTTACACCCCTGGTTAACAGTGGCACTAAACTCACTTATGCCTCTCATATATCATGTGTGCATATGAAAAGTGCATAAGAAAACATCTTTTCTACTTAATGAAAATCATGCATCATAAAGCATTCAGATTTTTTTAAGTAACTCACTTAGCATTCTCTTTCCATGCATTTCTTTTTGTACATGCACATGTATTCAAGAAAAGTGGTATATTAGTTTAGACAATCCCAGAGTTGTGAGGCTTTAAGTAGCCCTAAGTAGGTCTTATACCTTACACTCCTGGTTAACAATGGCATCGTACTAACTTATGTCTTTTATACTTGCAAATGTGCATATGAAAAATGGATAAAAGAATTACTCTCTTCTACTTAACAAACTCATGCATCATAAAGCAATCAAATTTTCTTAAGTAACTCACTTAGCATTCATCATAAAGTATGGTAAACACTCCTATTTGTATGCATAGATATGTTTAGGATCCATTTATATGCATGTTATACACATGTGGGAAATAAATAAAATGTTATGTGTTTGGTGATAGTAATTCACTTTACTTAATCTTAAGATATCTTTCTTTTTGAATAAATTTGTTTAGAGAAAATCTAAACTTAGGATTAATTAAAATGCATAATTAAATATTCACTAAACAAAAATCATTAATGAATCTACCTTAGAAATCACTTAAGGTAGGGAGAAAGAGTTTTCTTCTCTTTTCTCTCTTTTTACAATTTAATTAGTGTTATTCAAATAAATCAAATCATCAAATAAAATTAACCCATATCAACTAAACAACTTAAATGAGACCACCCTTCTAAGTTGAACCTTACACTTAAAAATACCAACCTTAAAGCCTAAAGCATACCACAACCTTACATGGCACACATTAGATAAGTCACCACTTCTAGTCATATTGGGTGGTGCATAGTTTAATGTTTGCTTTTATTTTATGATGTGATATTTTGGTAGATGTTATGTAGAATTATGGTGGTAGGATGATTTAGTATAATCATTATCTTATGGGATTATGCTTTATAAAATAAAAAATAATTACTTTGTGGTTGTTTATACCTAAGCATAATCCAAAATAGTCGAACTTGTTACCCATGTGTGTGCTAAGTCCAATTTGTTTATATACATGCTTTGGAATGTGTGGTTTGTTTAACTAATATCTATTTTGCAGGTTTTAGTTAAAATTACTTTTTCCCTTTTCATGTATTTTTATAATTGGGATTTTGGAATGATTATTATGGGGATTATGATGAGCATTGGTTATAAGGCCATGTCTTATGTACCATGTGAAGCCTTTGGAGCATTCACCTTCCAACCATCCAAAAGAAGGAAATAAGAAAAATGAAGAAAAGAAGAATGAAGAAATGAAGCTTGAAGACCCCCATAACAATGAATTCCTTGCTTAATTATACTTAATTTATTTATAATCCAGGTTGTATAAGGGTAGAGCTCCACTACCCAATTTGTTTTCGAGTTTGTATGGTGGGGCCCGACCACAAATGGCCTTTATTCTTTTGTAGCTCTAAAAAATGTGTGATATTTTCTTTAGCTTGTGCATTAAGATGACATATTTTCCTAGTTTCTTCCTTGCTTTGATGTATGACCTGAATGACGATTAGGCTCTTAGGGAAAAATAAATCTTCTACCAAATTAATAAATTCAAAATTTAAAATAAATAACTCATAATCTCTCCTAAAGCTTAGGCTATAAATCAAGATAAAAGAATTAACAACCCCTTAGCTAGATGAGTATTTCTTTTATAACATCATGCACAAAAGCATCTTATTTCACTCTTGATTGGAGGGCTTCCACCTGCAGAAAACTTACTTGACCTTTGAGCCATGGGGAAACACACACCTCCTTATGATTTTGGTCAATAATCTTACTTCTCATGCATTAGGTATATGAATTATCAGTTAAATGATTATCCAAAAAATAAAAATAACATGTAATATGATTTACATTAGATTTAGGTCATTTAGTATGCCCCTTACATGATCTAGTCTCTTTAGGGAGTGAGTTTAAGGACTTAGTCTCTTTCTAAATAAATAATAACTATCCTTGCATAAACATAAGACTTGCCTACATGAATTTAAAAAGAGGAGTTAGTTGGACCACCTGTAAGAAACAAATGGGTTTTTGTCCTCTTCTATAGGCAAATGAATACCCATTTTTTCATTTTAGATTTAGGTCATGCCTTGGCCCAAAGCTTCTTAGATTTAGGTTTACTTTTCTCCTTGCCATAGTATAAATCTCTAGGCATTTTCATGACCTTGCATCATGGAATTATAAGCCTAAGTTTTATTAAAAAATCAACCCAAATAAAAATCCTTTCAAATTTTAAAAAATGTAAAGCCCAACCATATGATAGTTTGAGATGCTTGCTAGATTTCCTAGCATCGTGAACTTTACTTACCTTCCTTTATTTGATAATCTCTCTCTTTGATCAACCTCATTTGATCTTCTAAAATAAACTAATTGATTGATAGTCTACATTGAAATCTTTGGAGAAAATGATCATTTACCTTAATAGAATATTCTAAGGAATCTTCCTTAAGATGTAATTAACTATTTTGCTCATAAACTTAACATACTTTAAAATAACCTACTTTACTTTTTCAAAAAGGGGAAGAATCTCTAGTACATATGCAAACCCATTATCCTTAGTCCTTATCAAATTAGGTCCATTATGGGTGGTGACTTCTATCTTTCGAGATCATACCTCTCAATGTCATACCCAATCAATAAGAATATATCATGAATCACATGTCCCAACCAAAACATATTCTATTTTCATTCATCTTCTTCAAGAGGATAGACATGGAATATTTCATCATATTTTTTAATTCATGGTTCCTCTCTCCATCTTTGATAAATGATCATTGTCCAAGTATCGATATTGTACTTTATGAATAATAATCTTTCTTTCCATTGGAGCTTATTTCATTCTTAAGTTATTCCAACAACTTTGGTTTTAGGACTCATGTTAAGTATACCCAAATTCAAAACCAAAATTTTCAAACACATTTAGAACTTCATTTAGCATACTCAAATTTGCTAAGTGAAGTTTCCAAATTCAAAATCAAAAACTTTCAAACATATTTGGAACTTCATTTAACATACTCAAATTTACTAAGTGAAGTCTCCAAATTCAAAACCAAAAATTTTCAAGCACTTTTGAAACTTCATTCTTTAGCATACCAAATTTGCCAAAGAGGAGTTTCCATTTTTTTTCAAAACCAAACCAAAACACAAAATTTTGGACATATCTTTGGAATTTCATTTAACATACTCAAATTTGCTAAGTGAAATCTCCATTTCAAAAAAAGTGGAACTTCATCTTTAACATATATTTGCTAAAGTAAAGTGTCCACTTTCAATCAAAAACAAATCAAAACCAAAATGAAACACATTAAGATATACTTAGCATACCCAAATTTTATAAGGATCCTACTTTTGCAAAAATCAAAATATCCAAAATAAATGAAACACTTTAGGATTTTCTTAGCATACTCAAAATTGCTAAAAATCCTATTTTCAAAAATCAAACAAAACATACTTGGGTTCTTCACTTAGCATACCTAAATTTGCTAAATGAGAATTCTAATTTTCAAAATCAAACAATAATTCACAAAAATAAATAATTATTTTCAAACACTTCACTTAGCATATCCAAATTTGCTAAGTAAAATTTTAAAACACCAAATCAAAAACAAAATCAATTTGCCCTTACTTTAACATACCCAAATTTGTTAAAGGAAAGGGTCCTCAAATCAAAATATAAATTCAAACAAACATGAACCTATGGAAGCATCCTTCTAAAAATATTTGAATCCATCTTTCAACATACCCAAATTTGTTGAAGTTGGATTCATATTCAATCCTCTTTCCAATCAAATTTCTAAATCTTCTCAAATCTATTTGAACCCCACTTAACACTTCCAAGATGTTGGATGTGGGTTCAAATTCTAAATTCAAATTCAGAAATCAACAAAAATAGAAATATGATCCAAGCTCGTTTCCTATATTGTAGATTCATAGCATTAGTACAACTGCAGTCCAATTTTTTAGTTTTTGCAGTTGATTTGAAATGGCAGGCTCGCAAAAGTTTGTGTTCACTTTCCCTCACGACATGGACTTGGCCTTAGACCAGGCCAATTTCCCCCGATCGGATCATACCCACCTTATCCATTTTGGCAAGGGATTTGAGGGAGTGAGGATCACATGTGAGGGCACTCCCCTCACAACTATCAGTAGGACTGCGGTGGTTAGATAGAAGTCGACCATCCAGATTGATTTACCTTTACGATATCTCCTCATTAAGAGAAAGCGGCGCCCCACCAACTTAGGATAGAAAGGTGCACCCCATGGTTTCTTGTGTTGCCCTAGTGAGGGCTAGCACCCACTCTTTGACACCCTCTAAGGGTAAGGCTCCTCTGATTCTAAAGATTGCCTCCCCAGCCTTTGAGGTTGGGCCTAGTTCTCACTATGCTCATCCTCAGGACACAAAGAGAAATAAAATTGCATGATCGGTATCATACTAGATTGGGAGATGGAGGCGCTATCGTAGTAGAGGAGGTACCTACTTTGATCACCCCAACTGAACCAATTTCAACCTCTCTGGTCGACAAAGAGGATTAGGAGGATTGCCACATCCACCGTGGTTCAAAGATCGCCTTCATTTGAAGCGAGGTCATACCGCCTCTTGTCTTATGCCAGTATGGAGCTTATGGATGTTTAGAGTCTGGAGCTCAATTTGATTTAAGATCCATCATCCCTCATAGTGTGGAAAAACACCTTCGACAATAGAGGGCCAGAGAGGCCCATACATCTGCTCATATCACCAGTAGGAAGAGGTGAAGGTTCCCGCCACTACGCTTTACATTTTCAGCTCGGCACGCTACCCGCACCAACCATACTGATAACATCCTTTACTAGGACCGGGCCATCACGAAGGAGCTCTGTCATAGAGAGTCGGTGGTGTCTCCACCACACCGCTCCCGCCTCCTCGCTCACTTCACAACATCTCTTCCATAAGGCCATGAAGGCCATATCTGGGAGAAGCCACTATTAGTGGTGATCTCATATGGCCAGGGACCCCTCGAAGCATGTGGTCGCCCTTCACCAACACCACCGCCAAGAGAACATGGAGATGGTGCCTCTTGAGGGAGCGATGATAGCCCGATTACCGATGATAGTAGAACCTCCTAGTAGTTTCACCCATTTCAGAGTCAGTGACAGTCAGGAGTGTGTCTCTTCTAGTGAGTACAGTCCCCATATGATTGACTCTCTGCGAGGGAGGTCTGATGCCTCTCAGTACATGATAGTAATCACACCGATCAGCCAAAAACATTTGTGCCTGTTCAAATTGATCATTCTATTAAGGACATAGTGGCACATTATCTTATAGAAAAGAAGGAAATTCTGGGGTATGACTGGTTTAATGAGGAGAAGATCAACTTTGATCCCATCAAAGATGATTTGTTGAGACTCATGGTTTCATGGATAGGGGATCTTTCTCCAGAGAGTATCAGACTATGAAAGGTGTTGAACCTGAGCAGGAAGACACAATCCACTCGACCCAACACCTCCTAGCACAGATCAAACAGAAGGATGAAAAGATAGAAAGGATGGAGAAGAGACTTGAAGATCTGTTAGCAGCTATCTTATCATTGCAGAACCAAGCCCCAACAATTCATCCTACCACAGCTGAGACTAGTCAGCCAGAGTTGGTGCATGTCTTGGACCCAACCAAGAATTTACCTATAGTAGAGCAAGGTAACACCAGCTTGTATAGGAAGGTTGTGGATAGTACCTCCATACAGAAAAAAGATATCAAGTCCATGGTTGAGCAAAAGGTAAAGGAAGAATTGGCTCAAGCTCGAGGAGGATCATCAGTTCCAAAGGGTAGACCTTGCCCGAAGGAATTTGATACAATCCAATATCCTAAAGGTTTTGGGCCATTTTCCTTCAAGAGTTTTGATGGCAGTGGAAACCCGAGGTAGCATATTGCACGGGCCATTGCAATGGTGGCTACTTTACTATTCTATTTCAAAGAGTAGCTTTTTGATTGGTATGAACTTCCAATAGTTCAAGAAAGACTTTTGCGAGTTGGAGACTCTTCATCAAGAGGTTTGTTGGATCGAAAGGGTCAAAGTATCTGTGGCTCAACAAAATCATGGTGAGTCCCTTGTTGATTACATTCTTAGTTGACATAATTTGAGTATAAAATATGAACCATAGCTGTCTGAACAGCATGCCATTGAGATTATGCTTAAGAATATCCATGGCTCGGTTGCCTTCATGCTCAAAGATTTTACCATCAAATATTTCGAGAAATTAATAAACAAGGCAGCTAGCTTGCAAGGAGAGGCCAAATAATTACATTATCTAGATCTACCAACAAAGCCAAAGTCGTAGAAGATATATGAGAAAATGGGGTAGATAGTAGATAGGGAAACAGCCTAGAGAGCAATTTGAGAGACCTGCTCACTTTGCTTCCTCTCTTCTACCATCATCGAGGTAGCCCATCACCACCACAATACCCACGACTCAACCTCCCTCACCACATCATCAACAAATGGTACACATACCCACCACCAAGTAGCTACCATCCACCTACTCTTATGGATAAACTAAACAAACCATATTCATTTAAGAGAGGTAGTTGGAAAATCTTTAAGAATCTCTTAAAGAAACCTAACTTTAGCTAAACCTAGGTCGAGGAAGTGGCAAAAGTAATGATCCTAACTTTTGCCCCTACCACCACATGCTAGGTCATGTTTTGGAAGATTTCTTCACATTTAAGGACTGACTTGAACATAGCTTCAAGATAGGTGCTGTAGTTATCTCGAAGGAATATCTTGTAAAACAACCATCCAGTTCCATTAGGGTAATCCTTGGGGATGACTATGATCCTTCCAAAACTAAAGAAAGTTGGGATATCTCCTTATCCAAAGCCTCTAAAAAGATTGTTTAAAAGATCAAGAAAATTTTCTTGTAGGTGCCTGAGTTAGCTCAAACCTCCAACATCAAGGAAGGTTTGCAAGTTGTGAGAGCCAACTCAAGGAAAGGGGGAGCTCAACAAAGAACTAGCTGAGATAGCCCATTAAGCAAACCACCGAATCGGTCCACCTCACAATTGTACCATCGACGACTTCCTCTACTTCAGCTAGTTCTTCTTCTTCTACTAGTAGAACTCTTATGTCAACAGATAAGGGTATCAAATCTCTTACCCCTCTTACTTTACTTGATTTCTACTTTGTACCTCCTATCAAATCCAAGAAATTGAAGAATAAAGATAGCTTGAATTATATCCATGTCACTTCTCATGGGTTGTCTACTTCTATTCTTAATGATAACTCTTCAAGTCAAAATAACTATAATAATTCCAATCTTCCTCTTTCTAATTCAGAGTTGGACTTTCCTACTCTGAATACTATGGATTCACCGCTTGAGATAGACTTAAAATCATTGAGGGTCCCATAGGAGAAGCTATAGGTGAGCCGATGTGCAAGTAGAACCTTCCATTACCGCCACAAGAGATCACCAGTCAACTTTCATAGTGGCAAGGTTCTACTGTAGGAAGCACCTCAAGATAGAGGGAAATAAGTCATTAGTTTAGAGGATTAAGAAGCCCCTCCATAGGATGCTCCACCCTTGGATATGCTTGTGGAGGATCAAACCAAGGTGGACTACAATGTCCTTTCTCATCTAAGAAAGTTACCATCTAAGTTAAGCATATACGATGCCCTTATCTTATCTAAATAGATAAGGAAATCATTAATAAAGGCTCTTCTTGATCCTGAGATATGCTTAGCTCAGCCAACACTATTCGTGAGGAGGCACATTATTCCAGAGAAGCTCAGGGGATCACTTTCATAGATAAAGACCTTCTTCAGGGACTTGAGAGAGGGGACTAGCACAAATTACGATTGACATGGGTAGATTGAAACAAAGTTCTCATTGATCTAGGTGCATCGGTGAACATTATGAGTCTAACGACCCTTGCCTATTTGAAAATTGACATCTCCACACTCTAAGGAGATCAGATGATGTTGAGAGAATTCAATGAACAAGGTGAGAGCTTTAGGTTCCATAGTGTTACCTTTGGAGATAGGTGATTGGAAGACTAAAGCCAAATTTTTCATAATTGATTCTAATACTTCATTCACATTTTGCTCGACAGGCCTTGGATACATCAGAATAAGATAATTCCATCCTCCCTCCATTAGTGCATGAAGTTCAAGAAGGATGAGATTGAGTATTGTGTCAAAGGAGATGAAAATCCATTTTCAGTTAGAGAGGTTGAGATATATGAGGATGTGACCTACTATCTTCCTCAAAATACCCTTTCGTGAACTTGAAAACTCAAATTCAAAAGAAAAAAGAAAAAAAAGAAAAAAGAAAATAAAAAATGAAAATCCAAGTGAACAAGAAAGGAGAATTGAAGAAGAAATAGATCTGCATATCACATTCCACCCACAGTTCATTCCATCATATGAACATGTGGGTAGAATGACTCAACCTCCACCAGGCAGAGGCATAGGCAGAAATAGAGATAGTTCCAAAGGTGGAAGACCCTGTTGGCCATCACCAACAACATGCTCTAGAGAGTACCCTCACATAGACTTGGAATCCATGAGGATGAGTCTAATGTGATTAGTATACCCAACCCTCTCAGGGTTTCATTGGAGGTGACACTCGATGACAATGATGAAGACCGGCCTCAAATAAAGCAAAGTATTCAAAGTTTATGTGAGACTATTAGGCCAATTGGGAACCTTAGCTCTAACCTCACTTTTCATCTCAAAAGTTGAAGGTTTAGTAGTTAAGGAAGCCCCTAAGTCTTAATGATATGAAGCCAAGAGATTCTTTTGGGGTCATCATCCTCAAGTCTGAAGTTGATGTAGAACTTGAGAGGATACATTTAAAGAATTAATGGAATTATCATTTGACTTTACTTGCCTTGTGTTCATAATCATATACTAGTTCCTCACACATGGTCAAGTCGAAAGTACTTTGAAAAGTTTTAAAATAATATGGAAGCACAATCAAGAGCAGATTAGATTGGTATAGTTATGATGATGATTATGCTACTTACCAATCATTTGAGTCGATAGTTCTTTTCACACCAACTCTTATAAGAATGTGTGTTTAGAAACCTAGATGATCCATGATCTCAAATCAAAGATGCAATGCCAAAATTTGAAGAGGAGATCCATTCAATAATGACAAGCTTAAAGAAATCAACCTGACACAAGAAAATCCACGATACGGTATTCTGAATGAAAAAGAAACCAATGACTTAGTTAGAAATTAAGTTTAAAAGCTGCATGGAGTTATGAAGAGATGCGGATTATCTCACATAGTAGTCACAAACTAGCGATCCCATTAACCATATCAAGCTCCTAGATGCATGATTAGAAATCAAACAATGTCATCAAGTCAAGAAATCGATGTTTTCATCGAGAAGAAAATCTACGTTACCAATGTGAGAAGAAGAATAAATTCCATATGAAATAATTGATTTAAATAAGAAGTTCTCTATACTAGAATTAATGGTAGAAATTGCCTCATCTCATGCCTTTTCTTTCATGGATGGGTCATCCTATAACCAAATCAAGATGGCCCCCCTAAGATGAAAGAAATACTTTTGAACCCGAATAATCTATTATAGGTCATGCCTTTCACCTTAAAATGCCTGCTACATAATACCATGACTAATCTTCAATGAACTCATTCATCATCGTTGAGTGCTATGATGATTGATGAGTCAAGAGTAGAGAAAAGGAAGACAATCTCTTTGACTTGAGAGTAGTTTTTGAATGGTTTAGATAATATAACCTCAAGATGAATCCCCTGAAGTGTGCATTTAGAGTAGCTTCAGGAAAATTCCTTGGGTTTGTTGTCTCGGGAATAGAAATAGATCTAGAAAAGATTAAAGCTATCTTAGAAATGCCACCTCCTAAAGTTTAACTCAACTCGATCTTTATATGATATCTAAGATGCTTTATTTCAACCTATTAGGGAGAAGCCATTCTCGACTTGTCAAAAGGATGCCAAGTTCAAGTGGGATGATAAGAAAGCATGCTTTGAAGACATTAAAATTTGGTGAAGTCGCCAATGCCCTATCCCGTGCAAGCCACTCATCCTCTACTCTGCTGCATTGGATGACTCTCTCGGTGCTTTGTTGTCCCAAGCCAATGATGAAGAGAAAGAGAGTGCTCTCTACTACCTCAGTCGTCATCTAATTCCTGCTGAAGTGAACTATCAACCTATTGAGAAATATTGCCTAGCTTTGATCTTTGCCTCTCAAAAGCTATTGCACTATTTACTTTCACATAAGGCAAACTTGATTTCCAGAACCAATCCAATGCAATATCTCATGACCCAGCCAATGCTATCAGGACATTTGGCATGATGGTCCATGATTCTCTCATAGTTTGATATCACATTCATACCCCTCAATGTGGTGAAAGGACAAGCACTAGCGATTTCTTAGACATCCACTTCCGTGACTCCGCTTAGTGATGATCTCCCCGATGAACAAATTATGAACTTAGGGAGGTTGAAAAAACCGATGGAGATGAGATGTATTGATGAGCTTCTTTTCATAAAGGGGAAGCACCACGATCTACTCTTCAAGATAGTAGGTAACTCTACCGCATGTGATGAGATTCTCATACTATCTTTCCAACTCCGCACCAATAATGAAGTTGAGTATAAGGTCTTTGATTGGCTTTGGAGTTAGCTATGTGTTAAGAGCATCAATATCTTTGGGGATTCTCAGTTGGTCATCAATCATATTGCCAGGTCCTACAATGTTCTCAAACCCAAGCTTCATCATTATGATGAGTATACCATGAAGCTATTGGCCCAAATCCCTGAAGTCACCATCTACAAGGTTCCCCGAAAGAACACAAGCTTTGGCCAAACTTGCAAAAGAATTGGCATGTCAAAGATGAGTCCATTCAATAAGGGTCCAAAATAGACAAGTATTGATGTTGAGACTTTCTCTTGAAGAGGACTTTCAAGGAGGTTGATTCAAGGAATATTTCGATATAAACTACCTCAAGAAAAGTTTATCAGTGAAAAGAGCTCTCCTATGCTTGATGGCACCATGTACGATCCTTTGACCAAATGTGGTTATGCTGTTTAGACAAACATGAAGCCCTTGGCATTGTAACTAAGCACATGGAGCATCAATCTCCAAAGATGAAGAAAGATCAAGACTAGGATACTACCGGCCTCGATGATTACTATGGATGTAAGGAGATGCCATCAATGTCGTGGTGTTACATCAACCACCCATTCTACACCCTACATGGCCATGTTGGTGCAATGGATTGTGGGTCCTATCATCAGTCATCTTAGTCGCCACCACTACTTTTCCAAGTAAGACAATCCCACCAGAGAAGTCACATCTCATCATGTGCTTCAATTTTTTAGGAACCATATCGTATATAGGTTCGGAGTGCCTCGATGAATTATATTCGATAATGATACTACATTTAAAAATGCCAAGATCAACAGCTTTGCTAGAAGACATGGTATAGATTGAAGTTATTCCACCATCTACTCCCAGTAAAAATAGAAGCATTCAACCAAACTCTCATCCAAATACTAAAGAAGACTCTTGATGACAAGAGTGGAATGAGGTTGAAGCCTTGTGGGCCTACCGCACCACATACCAAACTCCAACTCAATCTACCCCTTTTTCCTTAGTGTATGGGTCCGAAGCTGTTCTACCTTTAGAAGTTCAACTCCCTTCACTAAGGATATCAATGATCACTATAGAGCAGAATGCAAAGTTGCGATTAGAAGTGCTCGAAGGTTTGGAGGAGAGTCTCCTACGAGCGTGCTAGAACCTCAAGTTGTAAAAGGCTAAAATGATTCAAGCTCACAACAAGGTCCTTTTAGGTCTTTCCAAGTAGGAGAACTTGTGTTAGTCCCAAGGAGACAAATTGTTGCCCATCAAAGATGGGAGGCAAGTTTGAACCCACTTGGGAAGGCCCTATGTCATAGAAAAGGCCTACCAAGGAGGATCTTATCGTTATTAATTGTAAAGGGAACACGATGCTTCCAATTAATGGGCTCTATTTGAAGAAATATTACCCATAAAAATCATGTTTGAAAATAATTCTATTGATCAATGAAAATTCAATTCCATTTCATCAAAATCTCCTCTTCTTTGAGCGTTGTTTGCTTATCAAATTCATGATGTGTTAGGGTAGTGTAAGAGTCCCCTGGCATCCTATCTTCTTCACAAACAACACATTCTAAGCACTATTAGAATATGTGTGAGAGAACCCAAAGAGCATCCTATCACTAGCAAAAACTAAGTTAGTGTGAGAGAACCCAAGCGACATCCTTTCTTGGTGGGAATCCTGGCTGCCATCTATGATACCATTTCATCAAATTCCCCAGTGTGTTTAGGGTGGGTGTAAGAGAACCCGAGCGACATCCTATTCCCTTTAACACAAGCACAAAAACAAATACACATCTTTATCTCAGGCTATTTTGATGTGGGAGCAAGCACTCGTGACACTCACTCATTAGCCGCTCTAGGTCAGGTTTACATGCTACCTCACTAGTATGTCACCCTAGTAGTCATTTATTGGAGGATGTGAGTCCCCGTGCTTTCTTCCTGACTTGATCATCGCAAACCAACAAGCACGTTGTTAGTTTGGTAAACTTCACTGGCCAACCAGTAAGCTACCTCATGTTGATTTTGTTTAAGAAGATGTGAGTCCTCGAGCTTTAAATCATCATGATCTAACTAGGTTATATATTTGAGGTCAGATAAGTCCCCAGAGGCTCCTTTCCTCTTGACTACACTTGAGTTGACATAAGTCCCAATGGCATTTACTCAAGATGATAGTCTTGTTGACCTCATTTTTAGAATGAGCTCTCAACCCCTCCATCTTAGACATAGGACTCCTCTTGGATTGGACACTCAACCCAGCTAGAAGACTTAGAAGAGTTAGCCATTGGAATAGGTCATGCCTGAGTGTTAGAAAACTTTACCACCCTTAGCAACCATTCCTCACTTTCCTTCCTTCAAGTCAAACTCCAAATCAATCTTAATTGATTTTCTACAAACTTAAATCAACTCCATATGAATGAAATCCATGATTGAAATCTATGATTGAAGTCCATGATTAAAATCCATCAAAAAAGTCCTTAAGCCTCTTAAGGACTTAACCAAAATATTAATCTAAACCAATCAAATCTTTGAGATCCTCTCATAATTCATTTTATTTCCATTTATATTCACATATATAAATAAAATATAAATACAAACCCATCAAACTAAACTCAAAATTCCAAATCAATTCATGAAATTTTCTTAAGTCCCTTTAATTTTCCTTTAATGGACTTAGCCAAATCTTAATCAAACCATTTCAAAGTCATGGTATTTTCTCAAAACTCATTTATATTCACATATATAAATGAAATAAATATAAATCAATCAAATCAAATGAAAAATTAAATTTAAATTTTCTAAGTCCTTTAATTTTCTATTAAAGGACTTATCCAAAATCTTTATCAAACCATTTCAAACTCATGGGATTTTCTCAAAACTCATTTATATTCTCATTTATATTCACATATATAAATGATATATAAATATAAATCAATCAAATCAATGAAAAAAAAATTAAATTTCCAATTTAAAATCTTCTTAAGTCATTAATTTTCCATTAATGGACTTAGCCTAAATCTTGATCAAACCATCTCAAAGTCATGAGATTTTCTAATAATTCTTTTATATTGTCATTTATATTCATATATATAAATGAAAGATAAATATAAACCGATTAAACCAATTCCAAAATTCAAACTCTAAACTCCAAAATTTTCCTAAGTCCCTTAAATCCTTCTTAATGGACTTAGCCCAAATCATGATTAAACTACTTCAAATCCTTGAAATTTTTTTATGATCAATTTATATTCTCATTTATATTCACATATATAAATGAAATATAAATTCAAACAATCTAAACCAATTCAAAAAATCAAACTCAAATCCACTCAAAATCCAATCTATTTTTCAAGTCAAAATCTTGAACTTAGCCAAATCAATTTCAAGTCAAACCTTGATTTTCTCATGATTCAATCAACCTACAATCACGATAATAAATAATCCAATCACTCAATCAAAACAAACTTCCAAAATCAAACTCAAAATCCCTTCATTTTCTTCATTTGAATATGAAATTGTCAAATGGATCAAAATCCATTTGACTTCAAACCACTTGTAAATGGATTTATATTTCAATCAAGAGTCCATATACAAGATCAACCAACTTCAAATCAAGCTTTGACGAAACCATTTGACCCATTGAGGCTAACTTGACCCAAAGTGACAAAAGTATCCAAATTCTAATCCTAACCAAATTGGATTGAACCAAACTATTTGCCTCTCATCATGATCAACAATCATCATGTGATGATCAATCAAATTGGTCAAACCAAGTCAAACCTAAGGGTTGACTAAGTCAACACTTAACCCAAAATGAAACCTAACATAACCAAATTCCACCATAGGCCAAATTGATTGAAACCATTGATCTAAGTTCACTCATGACCTATGTTTGAACTTGACCATGCCAACATTTGATCCTAACCTACCCCACTTGGCCACTTAACCCAAGTTGACCAATTTTGACCTAAAGGGTCAAAATGTGTCATAACTTGATCTAAGTCAAATTGATCCAAACCAATGGGTCAAGTTCATTCCAAATCACTTGTTGAACTTGACCAAAGCTTCAATTGGCCAACTAGACCCAACCTAGCCCAATTGACCTTAACCCAACATGACCTATAGGGGTCATATTGAGCCAAATTTGACCATAATTAAAATTGATTGGAAACAAAGATACCAATCCACCCCATATGACTAACCAAACATAAACCTACCCTTGACCTACCTCAAATAGGTCAAATGGGTCAAATAAGTCAACTTGACCCATTCAACCTAAATGAAGTCATATGAGCCAAATTTAAAACCATACCAAATTGAATCAAACCAAAGCCTCCAAAATATTTCAAATGGTCATATGAACTTGACCCAACTTCGGTTTGACCCAATTTGACCAATTGGTCAACTTGACCCAAGTTGACCCATTTTGACCTAAATGGGTCAACATGAGCCAAACCCTATCAAATGAATTCCAAAATTCATGAAACTTGGCCAAACCTAGTTTCTCCATATACCCAACATACCCAAAGTGAAAAATAAGCAAAATGACCATTATACCCCTAGGCCATAGAACATATTTTGGCTTAATCCATGGTTAATTTGGTCATATCCTCTTCACATTCACTTGAGGCTTTAAAAGCTCAAGGGGCTTAGAAGAGTGGTGCACCCAACCCAATGGGTCAGCCCATGGTCCCTAGACCAATCACCCCATGGTCAAAATGCCAAATTCAAACTCCCTCCCACTCAAATTCAAGCACATGGGAGGTTGGCAATCCACTCCTTGATAAAATCACCATGTGCACACTCAAATCAAACAACCCACCCCAAGCTCATTGGATCAAAATGGAAAGAATGGATGACCATCTGATCCTTCAAGGGGAGATATACTCCCCTAATTTTTAATTAACTTCCTCTCAATTAAAAGCTAAGGAAGGAGCATCAGAGTATTCAAGCTTCAGATGGATTTGAAAACTCCATTTCTGGTTTTGCAGTGAAAATATGGGAGCTCAATCCATTCTTGAATTTCCTCTTCACTCAATCACTCAATCTTTTGCACACTTCAGGAGCTAAGTCGAGTGCACCCAAGCTTGCTTTGAAGTTCCCACAAAGTGGAAGAGCAATTGGATCGCAAGCTAGCTAAGGAGGAGGTGGTCCATACCAATCCACTCAACCTCAAGTGCTCATACTTTCAACACGCCTCAACTGACTAAGCTTCCAAGGGAATCGAGCGTCGGTGATCACCTTCATTGAGGTATGGGATTTTTTGACCATTAAACTCAATGTGGTGTGGAGCTTTGTAAAGAAATTTTAATCCCATGGATTTTTGACCATTGGATTTTCCGCTCTTTAGCTTTAGATGGTGTGGGTTGAATTTGGTTTGAATCTGAGCTCAATCGAGCTTGGATCTTCCCCTTGATCATGGACGATCTGTGTTGATCAAGGGGAAGAACTTGGGATCTCGCCCATCCATCCACATTTTGATGGATGATAATACATGTTTAGATATCCTTATCCATTTTAAATGGGAGATCTCGTCCAATCTTTGATCGATGATGAGATCAAACCGCTGCACTACCGGCATTTTGGATTTAATAACATAATCCTCATAGCACGGTGTAAAGTTGAAGCCGACTGCGCCATGCATCATTGTGAGCTGGGATTAAATTATTTTAATTAATCTTATTAACCTAGGGATCTTCCAAAATTCATAACTCCCTCTAAAAAATTCAAAAAAGTATGAAATAAAATCCTATGGAAAGATAATTCAACCTAGAATATTTTAAAATTAATTTAAATGGGTTTTGAATTATATTTTTCTCTTAATTTGGGTTTTGTTGGAAACTTCATTTTGTTACTTACTTTTTAATTAAGCCTTTGGTTAATCCTAAACTTCTTGGGTATGATTAAGGGGATGACTTTTGCTTCCCCTAATTTTTTTGAGATTTATTGAGAGCTTGATTAGATGAATTGCATATGGATTTCTTAATTACCCTCTTTATGTAATTAAGAATAATTAAGGTGTAATTAGTAATTTTAATCTATCATTAGGGTTGATTAAGGTCACATCCAGTAAGTAGGAGGTTTATGGAATATTTTGAGGGCATTTCCCAAGCTATTCCTAAACCCTCTTTTATCTCCTTAATCTCTATTAAGGGTTAATTCATTAATTATCCCCTTAATTAATTTCTAAAAATTCTAAAAAATTTTCATAACTTAATTAATCTACTTTGAGTAGATACTTAAGTGTTTAATAGCCAAAGTTCCATTAAGGAAATCAAGACCCAATTCATAAGTATGAAAGGTTGTTTTGAAATTACTTAAGTTAAACCCCTTTCATCAACCTTAATTGTAATTACATTAGGCCTTTTCTTATTAGTGCATTGCAAATTTAAATTCTTGTGAGTTTTATGTCATTTCATTGGCTCATAATTATTTGGTTAATTATTCTAAGGTGGTGTAGGTAAGGTTAATTAAGTTACTTAATTCTAACCTATTAATCATAAAAATAGATTTAATTATCTAAAAATTAAAAAAAAATATAAAACACATATGGGAATGGGTTTGGAACAACAAAATCATCTCATCTTTTCAAAATTAAATCAAACTCCATACTTAGCAAAAATCACTTTGAATTCACTTTGATTTATTTTAAACTTTCTTATTCTATAAGAATGTCTTTAGGATTTAAGTGAAGTGAACTTGTTTACATTCTTTCATTACTTTGAATCTTTCCCCAACATGTTAAATTTGTATGTCATATGATTTCATTCATTCATATTTGTCAAATTCCAATTTTAAAAGTGAAATTCTTTACTTTATGTCAAATTTGCATGTTAAAGTAGAAATATGAATGGCTATTATCACTACTAAATCCAAATAATTTTAAAAACATACAAATAAAATACCAAATCTGAAAGTATGCTACTTATATTTTAATTATGAGTTTACATGTGATAGATTATAAAGGCATGCTTAGTATAGGTTTCCTTTCTTTCTTATGTTGGTATAGTTTTGGATATGGGCTAGTAAGATGTAAGGTTCATTTGAAAAGAACCTAACACTTACTTAATTCCATACCATATTCATCCTATGCTATCACTAAGAATTACCTATAAATTGCATAAAATAAAATGAATCCACTAACACAACTTTTGCATTCTCCTTTTATATTTCATTTCTTTTATACACATGTTTGTATTTAAGGAAAGTGGTATATTAGTTTAGACAATCCCGAGGTTGCGAGGCTTTAAGTAAGTGACTTGTACCTTACACCTGGTTAACAATGGCTACACTCACTTATGCCTTTCTTACTTTCATGTGTGTATGTGAAAATTTGGATAAGGAAAACCTTTCTACTTAAGAAAATCATGCATATTAAACTTTTAAATTTTCTTAAATGGGATACTTAGCATGTATCATAAAGTGTGTTAAATACTCTCATTTGTATGTATAGATATGCTTAGGGTCCATCCATATGTATGTTATATATGTTGAGAAAGAAATAAAGTAATGTGTGTTATGTAAGTTTTGATTCATTTTATTTAATCTTAAAATGCCTTTATTTTTGAATAGGTTTGTTTAGAGTTTATCTAAACTTAGGATTAATTAAAAGATTTAATCAAAACATTCACCTAAACAAAACTAAAATGTGAATCTACTTTAGAAATTACTTAGGAAGGAAAGAGAAGTCTCTTCTCTTCCCTCTTCATAACATAGTAATTAATTGTAGGATTCACTTGAACACAATCAAAATATGAAATAAAATCAACCTAAAATAATTAAATAACTTAAATGAAACCCTCTTCTAAGTTGAACATGTCTTTATACTTAGAAAATTTGAACTTAAAGCCATAGCTAAGCCTACCACACAAATCTTCAAAGCACACACATTAGCCTAAGTCACCACTTCTAGCTTTAGGTTAGGTCGGTGCATGGTTTGATGTTTATTTTATTTTATGATATATGTTTTAGACTCGGGGTGTATGCTCGTAGAATGAATAGTAGGATGCTCTTAGTCTAACTATTTTTTTATGCAGGGGATTGAGCTTAAGGGGCACTATCATAAATAAAAATATAAATGCTTTTGCTTGCAGATGCTTTATACCCCTAAGCATAATCCAATAGGCCAAGTGGACTTAGTCACCCATGTGTGGGGTGATAAGTCTAATATACATGCTTGGGATTTGTGTGGTTTGTTTTAACTAACCTTTATTTTATAGTTAGATTTTCACTTTTCCTTTTCATGTAAATTTATGCAATTAGATTTTGGAATGATTGTTATGGGGATTAGATGAACATTGATCATAAGATCTTATCTTATGCACCATGTGAAGCCTTGGAGCATCCACCTTCCAACCATCCAAGAGAAGGAACCAAAGAAGAAAGAAGAAAAGAAGAAAGAAGAATAGAAGAAAGGAGAGTAAAGTTTGAAGACTCCCATAACAATGAATTCCTTTCTTAATTTAATTTAATTCATTTGTAATCTAGGTTATATAAGGGTAGAGCTTGCTACCCAATTTGATATTTTTGTGGGTGTCACCACAACGACTTTTTATTCTTTTTGCGATTAGCTTTATAAATTGATTGATGATTTATTTAGCTTTTGCATTATGTGGCATGCTTTTCCTAGTTTCTTCCTTGCTTTATGTATGGCCTAAATGTGGATTAGGCTCTTTAAGGAAAAATAAATCTTTTACCCAATTTAATAACTCAAAATAAAAATTAAATAACTCATAACCTCACCTAAAGCTTAGAATTAAAATCAAGATAAAAGAATTAGCAACCCCTTAGCTGGATGAGCACTTCTTTTATAATATCATGCACAAATGCATCTTATTTCACTCTTGATTGGAGGGCTTCTACCTTTTCCAGAGAAACTTGGCTTGACCTTTGAGAACCATTGTGGAAACTCACCTCTTACTTTCTTGCTGATTTTGGCCAATAACCTTCTTTCTCATGCATTAGTCCTAAAATCCTATTAGCCTGAGTCAAAATAATTATCCAAAATGAAAATAAAATGAAATTTGAATTGCATTAGATTTAGATCATTTGAAGCATATCCCTTTACATGATCTAGTCTCTTTAAGGAGTGAGTTTAAAGACTTAGTCTCTTTCAAAATAAATAATAGCCTAGCTATCTTGCATAAGCATAATGACTTGCTTACATGTATTTAAAATCATAGGAGTTAGTTACCACCCGTGGTTGTAAGTCCAAGTTGTCGGGTGGTTTGTCCTCTTTGTGAGGCAAACCAATACCCATTTTCACCTTAGATTTAGGTGCTTCGCCAAAGCTCCTTAGATTTAGGTTCTGAGGTTGCTTCTCCCTTTTGTGGGCCATAAGCTTAAATCCTCACCTCTTATACATTTCCTTAATCTTGTATTAAGGAATCATAAGTCCTAAATTTCTAATAAAAAATTCAACTTAAATGAACTAAATCAATTTCAAAATGTAAAGCCTAACTATAGGATAGTTTGAGATGTTCGCTAGGTTTCCTAGCATTGTGGGCATCTCCTACTTGTCTTCCATTTTGACTTCGATAATAACTCCCTCCCTTTGATCAATCCCATTTGATTTCAAAACCAATCAATTGATAGTCCTTTCTATTGAAATCTTCAAAGATAATAATCATTTACCTTAATCGAGAGTTTTCCTGGATCACCCTTAGGATGTAATTAACTATGAGGCTTGCCCTCAGGAAACTTAATAACCTTTTAAAATAAACTAATTTTACTTTTTATGTAAAGTAGGGAATAATCTACATATGCGACCCATCATCCTGATTCCTTATTGAGGTGATTAGGTCCATTAAAGGGTAGTGACTTCCTTTCTCAAGATAGATACTATTTCCTTGATGACATCATCACCTAAATATGTACATATCATGTGCATCCTAAAGATGAATTTTATAGTCTTGTCTTTCATTTCTCCCAATAGATTTGAAAGACTCTATATTTTTTCTCCACTGAAAGCATTTTTTTCAAGATTGACTATCCTAGTTCCAACTAAGAGGAAGTGAGTCTGAGCTTTCTCCTAGTGATGCAAATTGATCACCTTAGTATCATTAACATGACTCACGATACACCCAATTTTAGATGAGTCCCTGATTTCTCCTTGAGTTGGCCACCAAATACCTATTTGATATACTAGTGTCATCTTCTTTTTGATTAAGCCTTTAGTGGCATCCTCTATGAACACTCTATTTTGGATCTTTAACCATTTAGACACTACCCAAGTTACTCTGAATCCCCTTTTCCTAGTAGCCACTGTGGTTGAAAAATTTCAAATGCACAAATTCTCTTAGTTCAAGAATTTTTATCGATATAAGCTCCTTCTCGCTTGATTCACAAAGTAACAAGGTCCATGATAAATAACCCAACAAAATAAACATTAATTGCTTGTGGATTAAGAATTTAAGCCCTCAAAAGGCTCCTTTAGTACATTATCTTTAGGGTGAAGAACTTCCTAAAATTGCTGACTACCGAGTGAGATAAATTCCTTACTCAAAGTTGCATTTAGTCGTTCAATCTATTTTCCACAAATTACCCGATAGTTTTGAAAGATATAAAATATGACACATTCTTTCTAGCATGACTAAAATGATGGACAATATCTTTGATGCCCCAAATGATCGATTGATCTTTTTAAGATGAGTAAGCTTTCTTCCCTCAATTGATCATTATAAATCAAAGACACTCCTTTGAGATAGTTCTCCCATCGACTACTCCATTTGGTTTAGTAAATCAGATGGTCTATCTCTCTTGATCCAAAACCAAATGATCCATCAAAAAAATAAATCTAAAAAATATTAATCTTGACTATCCTTGAGTTAATTTAAGTCCCTCATTCACTCAATATCAAAGTTGATTTGTTGCAAAGAAATCGATCACTCAATGGTTTTCTTTTTTGGAAGATGAGTCCCCATTTTCTTTCCTAACTGATGATTGCACCAAAAGGCATCTGGTTTTTTACCTGGTTAGTAGACTATTCCCTTTGATTGGCAAACTGAGTTAGCCAAGGCCACCATTTAGACACCCATCACAAATTGATGGGACCCATCAAAATAAACAAATCTAAAAATAAACTTAATCTTGACTATATTTGAGTTGATCTAAGTCCCATTCTTCACTCAATAGTTAGCCCTATTTATTGACTGCCTTAATGAATCACCCCAACAATCCCTACTTTGGAGGATGTAAGTCTACTACACTTCTTCAAAATGTTACTCACACTAAGGCATCCTTTAGTTAAAGTACTACAAAGTAGACTATCCTTTTGGATTGGTGTCTCAGTTAGATCTGCCTCTTTACCAGTCCATACCAATAGGTCCATTTCAAAAAATTAAAAAATTTGAAACAAGCAAAACAAAACTAATCAATCAATCCAATCAAATCTTTCGCTTCTCCTCAATGAGATGCAAATCTTTCGAGTTCCCCAACGGAAGAATTTAATCTGATTTCACAACCTTTCCCCTTGTAGATTTGAACTTGCTTCCAATGGAGAGTTCACTTGTCTATCCCCCGTGGAGTCAAAATAAACACAATTAAACAAATAATAAATTGAAATGAATTCAACCCTCTTCACTAGTGGAACTTAATTAAATAAATCAAATTTCTCCCTAGCGAGACTCAAATCAAATCAAACCTTTCATCCCCTTATGGATGATTTGAACTTATTTCCTTAGTGAAAGGTTCACATACATATCCCCATGGATTCCTCCTCTCTCTTGTCTTTGACATGAGTAGAGTCACATTGCACTAAGCTCTGATTCCTTCTACACATTAGTAGAGCATCTATAGTGCTTGTGATTTTCTGGTTGTTGATTGTTTGATCACACCTATCATCTTGTCTCACACCACACCTATTGGGTGCCCTTGACCTCATTTTTAAATGAGCTCTCAACTCCTCCATCTTGAACTCTAGACATTAAGAGTTTAGTCTTAAGACACATATGATTAGGTGGACACCAAATTAGAGAAGAAAATAAGAATAGTTATGCCTTGGGTGTCGTGGAAAATTTTTACTAGCTTTGAACCAACTCACTTCCTTCCTTCAAGTCAAATCAATCCCAAATTATATCAACTTCAACTCCAAATCAAAACCCATGATTGAAATCCATAACCAAATTCAAATTCCAAAATCTTCCTAAGCTTTGATTCTATCTTATGGACTTAGCTCAAATCACCAAAATCAATTTCAATTTTCATAACCCACTTATATTCTCATTTATATTCACATATATAAATATAAATTCAAATCAATCAAACTAAATCCAAAATTCAATTCCAAGATCAAACATCTTTCTTAAGTCCTTTAATTCCCCAAGGACTTAGCTCAAATCAAGTTCAAACCACTTCAAATCCTTGAAATTTTCTCATAACCATTCATATTCTCATTTATATTCACATATATAAATGATATAAATTCAAATAGCCAAAACTAACTCCAAAATCAAACTCAAATTCAATTAAAATCAACCTATGCCTTTCAAGTCAAATTTGAACTAGCAAATCAAACTCAAATCAAAAAGAAGAATACTCAAATAATCATTAATCTAGAATCCACCACAAACCTCTTTGTCAATTCATGTCAAATTGGATAAGTAAAGGAGGAAGATGAAGAACCACTCAGTTGAAACCATTTTCATCTCGATGATGGGGAACTCGCATGAGGTCAAGAACATTGAGTTTCCAATGCTTCACCACCAATGCAAGCTAGACTGAGAGTAAGAAAGCTACTCAATATTCTTTTATATCTCATTGAAATTATATCTTTGTTTTCTTCATTCGAGATCACATAAGCCTCCTACTAAAAGAAAGATGTCTCCGACGTGACCAGAACTCTTGATTTTTCTTCATGATTCAATCAATCCTTCAATTATGAATCCAAATATAAACATAAACTTCAATCCTCAAACCAAAATTAAATTAAAAAATTAAGCCCAAATCAAACTCATGTTCATCCCTTGAACTTGAAATTGACAAATGAATGAGACCCCTTTGACTTCAAACCTCTTACAAATGGATTTATATTTTAATCATAAATCTATATGTGAGTTCAAATAAACTTGAATCAAGCCTTGATCAAGCCAACTAAATCCAATTGGCTCACTTGACCCAAAGTGGACAATTTGACCTACATAAATCAAAATTCAATTCAATTCAAATCAAAGTGAATTAAGCCAATCCAAACTTCATGTCATGTTTGTTGATCATCATAAGTTAATCAATTGTCATGAATTAGGTCAAACCAAGTCAACCCTTTAACCTAAATGAACCCAAATTAGCCAAATTGTAACATAAACCAAATTGATTGAAACCAATGTTTGAAGTTCACTCCAAATTGATTATTGAACTTGACCAAAGCCTAAATTAAATCCACTTTCCATACCTTAGCCAACCATAGGGAGCCACCTAGGATGATTCTCTTCCATTCCCAACCATCCCAAGCCAAATGACATGAGTTTGGAGTCAAAATTTTAAACCAAAAGTGGATTTTAGTTCATTTTCGTTCACTTTTCATTCTAAGGCTTTAGTGGCTGAAAGAAACCCCCATTTTCCCTCATTCTCCTACTTCTAGAGCTCCCAAAGCCATTATCAATCACCCCCACTTCATTTTGGAGAGAAATACTTCAAAACTAAGTGGATTTCAACTAGGAAATGATGATCACCCGAGGAAACTTTATTTTGATATGAAGGTGTGGATCTAAGCTTAGTCCAAAGCTTCTTACCTCACTCAACAATGCGCTCGAGTCACCATCACCGCTAAAAATCATCCTCGGTGAGGTAACTTTCAAAAACTATAGCCGGCCTTAGGATCACTCATTTTGTGATGGTTTTTGCACAATTTTTAGGAATCTACCCTAGATAATCCTGCATTTTTACTTTAAATCATCACAATTAAAAATATAATTTTTTCTGGAGCGAATCGATGCCAAAATAAGTCCATTTGGACAAGTTTTTACCTTTTTTTAAAAAGCCTGAAATTATTGTTCATCATCGCTGATACAAGATCCATCCCGCTATTCGTGGATCGACAATTGGATTAGCATGGATGATGATGGCCTTGATCACCGATGCAATATGGACTATCCACGTATTTCATGATTGGACGGCTGAACCCGATCGTGATCCTAGCCTGATCAAGAATGGTGACCGTTTATGACATGGTCTAAGAAGTGTCACTTTCCAAGCGTTGACGGTATTCCCTCTCTTTTGAGCCCCGCTCGCCGCATGGCATACATTTTCCACGCAGCGCATCCAATCGCGCGGCGCCATGCGGATTTTTCCATTTAAAAAATTAATTAAAATCACCTGAAACTTCAAAAATTCATAGAAAATAAAATACTTAACTAGAAATTACATACAAGGGCTTGTTTAATTCATCTTTTCGATAGGAATCCAACAAACCCAAACCCTCTAAATTTCACTGAGTATTTTGAGCTTAATTTGAGTTTTAGTAAAAATCAAATTTCTTTAATTAGACCAAAAATACAATTTAGGTTAAGTTGAAATTTTTAGATATTAAAATTGATGTTAAATTACACCCACCATAAAAATTTGAAGTTAAAATGACCTTTGTATTAAAAAAATATTGAATTTAGAGTGTCAAATGATTTATTTTAATAAAATAAATTAACATAATTCCTAAAAATCACTTAAATCAATTGAAACTTCCTAAATTCATGACTAATTGTAAAAAAAATCCAAAAAAAAAAGAATACAAACTCAAGTTCATTTGAAAGATAATTTAGAGGAGATTCTAATAAAATTGTTTCTAATTGAGTTTAAATGGTAGATTTTCCTCCATTAAGATTTATTTGAAAACTTATAACTCTAATTACTCCCTAATGACTTTGTTAATTAATTCCAAACTTTTTAGGCATGGTTAGTGGGATGAATGCTGGCTCCCCTAATTTTCTTGGAATTTATTAATGAGTTAATCAGGGAAATTAATTAATGAACCCATAATCACTCTCTTAATGTAATTAAGATTAATTAAGCATGTGAATGGTGGTTTAATTTCTTGATTAAGATAATTAAACATTGTTTAAGGGATTAGGAGGTTTATAGAATGATTTTGGGATATTTTCCTTAAGCTATTCCCAAAACCCCCTTTCTTCCTTAAATCCAAATCTAATTAAGGGTTAATCCACTAATGATTTACTTAATTAATCAAATCAAATTCTCAAAACCAATATTAATCTAGAAAATTAATCAATCCTTCTTGGGTAGATGCTTAGGTGTTCAATAACTTAAGTAACTTAAGAAAATCATACCTAACCCATATGTGTGGGAATGGTTATGAAAGTACTTAAATTAAACCCTTTAGCTTAATTAATCATTATAAATTAAACCCTTTAGCTTAATTAATCATTAATTATGAGCCAATTGCATTAGGTACCTTTCTTTCCTAGGACACATTGCTGATTTAAATTCCTTATGATTTTATGTCATACATTGGCTCATAATTATTTGATTAAATATGTTAAAGTGGTATAGGTAAGAGGTAATTAATGAACTTAATCTACACCTTAACCTAACCAAAACATAAAATTAATCTAATCACCTAAAAATTAAATTAAAATAATACACACATATGGGAATGGGTAAGGACCAACAAACCTTCTCACACTTTCCTAATTCAAATTAAACTAAAAATAAAATGAAATTCTCTTTAAATAACTTTTGATTATCTTTAAATGATCTTACTTCATAAGATTGTCTTTAAGAATTAATTAGAGTGAATGAAATTACATGCTTACATCACTTTATTTCTTTCCTACCATGCTAAATGTGTATGTTATATGAAAATCATGCATTCATGCTTTTCTAAAATTAAATTCAAAATGAAATATTTTCTTTATGTCAAATTGCATGTTTTGGCTAAAGTAAAAATATGAGTGGCAATCATCACTACTAAATTCAAAACTATTTTCAAAATCTATAAATCAAATACCTACAACTGAAAGTGTGCTACTTATAGTTTATTTATAAAATTGCATATGAATATAAAAATGTGTCTTATGTTTGCTTCCTTTCTTTCCTCTTAATATGGATTTGAATAAGATTTGTAAAGTGTATAATTCTTTTAAAAGAACATAACACTTGCTTAAATCTATTCTTATCCTCTTCCATGGTATGACTTGTTGACCTCATTTTTAGAATAAGCTCTCAACCCCTCCATCTTAGACATAGGACACCTCTTAGACTTTAAGAGTTTCTTAGTCTTAAGACACATTTAGTGATTAGGTGGACACTCAACCTAGCCCTAGAGACTTAGAAGAGTTAGCCATAGGAATAGGTCATGCCTTAGGGGTGTTAGAAAAATTTCCTACCCTTAGCTTAAACCATTCCACACTTTCCTTCTTTCAAGTCAAACTCCAAATCAATTCTATTTGATTTTATCTAAACTCAAATCAACTCCATATGATTGAAATCCATTATTGAAATCTATGATTGAAACCCATGATAAAATCCATAAAAAATTCGTAAGTCCAAATTTTGCCTAAGTCCTTAAGCTTCCCTTAAGGACTTAACCAAAATCATGATTCAAACCTATTCAAACCTTTAAGATTTTCTCATACCTTATTTATATTCTCATTTATATGCACATATATAAATGAAATATAAATTTAAACCCATCAAATCAAACTCAAAATTCAAAATTAATTCCTGAAATTTTGCTTAAATCCTTTAAATTCCCTTTAATGGATTTAACCTAAATCTTGATCAAACCTATTAAAATTCTTGGGATTTTCTCGAAATATATTTACATCCTCATTTATATTCTCATATATAAATGAAATATTAATATAAATAAATCAAATCCAATCCAAAAATTAAAATTCCAATTTAAATTCCCCTTAAATCCTTTAAATTCCCATTAATGGACTTAGCCCAAACCTTGATCAAACCAATTCAAATCCTTGGGATTTTCTCAAAAATTATTTATATTTTCTTTTATATTCTCATATATAAATGAAATATAAATATAAATCAATCAAATCCAATTCAAAAATTAAATTTCAATTTAAAAATTTCTTTAAATCCTTTAAATTTTCTTTAGTGGATTTAACCTAAATCATGATTAAACCACTTCAAATCCTTGAAATTTTCTCATGATCCATTTATATTCTCATTTATATTCACATATATAAATGAAATATAAATTCAAACAATCAAACCAATTCCGAAAATCAAACTCAAATCAACTCAAAATCCAATCTAAGTCATTCAAGTCAAAATCTTGAACTTAGCCAAATCATTTTCAAATCAAGTCAAACCCTTGATTTTATCTCATAGTTCAATCAACCCTACAATCATAAGTGCATACATAAATTCAAACTTCAATCAAACAGTCAAAACCCAAGTAAAAAAATCAAGCCCCAAACCCTTTCTTATCCTTCCTTTGAATATGAAATTTTCAAATGGATCAAAACCCATTTGACTTCAAACCACTTGTAAATGGATTTATATTTCAATCATGAGTCCATATACAAGATCAACCACTTAAAGTCAAGCTTTGACCAATCCATTTGACCCACTTAGGCTCACTTGACCCAAAGTGACCTAAAGTACCCTTATGAGCCAAATTTTGATCCTAACCAAATTGGATTGAACCAAACTCATATATCCATCTCATCATGATCAACAATCATCATGGGATGATCAATCAATCAAATTGGATCAAACCAAGTAAAACCTAAGGGTTGACCAAGTCAACACTTAATCTAAAATGAAACCTTACATAACTAAATTCCACCATAGGACAAATTGATTGAAACCATTGATCTAAGTTCACTCATGACTTATGTTTGAACTTAAAGCCAACATTTGAGAACCTAGCCAAATTGGCTCACTTGACTAAGTTGACCCATTTTGACCTAAAGGGTCAAAATGTGTCAAAACTTGATATAAGCCAATTTGATTGAAACCAATGGGTCAAGTCCATTCCAAATCAGATGTGGAACTTGACCAAAGCCTCAATTGACCAACTAGACCAAACCTAGCCCAATTGACCTTAGACCCAACATGACCTAAAGGGGTCATGTTGAGCCAAAATTGAACTTAACCCAAATTAAATGAAAATAAAGACACCAATCCAATCCATATGACTAACCTAACCTAAACCTACACTGGACCTACCTCAAATAGGTCAAATGGGTCAAATAGGTCAACTTGACCCATTTGATCTAAATGAAGTCATATGAGCCAAATGCAAAACAAATCCAAATTAAATCAAACCAAAGCCACCAAAACATTTCAAATGGTCATATGAACTTGACCCAACCCTTGGTTTGACTAATTTGACCTAATTGGTCAACTCAAGTTGACCCATTTTGACCTAAATGGGTCAACATGAGCCAAACCCTATCAAATGAATTTCAATCTCTTAAAACTTGGCCAAACCTAGTTTCTCCACATACCCAACATGTCAAAAGTGAAAAAAATAGCAAAATGACCATCCTACTTCTAAGCTATAAAATAAATTTTAGCTTAACCCATGGGTAATTTGGTCATACCCTTTTCACATTCACTTGATGCTTTCCTAAAAGCTCAAGGGGACTTAGTGATGAGTGGTACACCCAACCCAATTGGTTTGGGTCAGCCCATTTGGTCCCTAGACCAAACCCGACCCTGTAGTCAAAAATTGAAAATTCAAACTCCCTCAAGCTCAAATTCAAGCACATGGGAGGTTGGAATCCACTTGGCTCAAACAACCATCTGCACTACTAATCATCAAACAACCCTCAACCTAAGCACAATTGGATCAAAATGACATGTCCATTGCTGACCGTCCATTCCTTCATGGGGGAGATATACTCCCCCTAAACAAATTCAAATTAAGAATTCCCTAATTTGATTAAGTGCTAGTGAGACCTAGGAGCCATCAGAGAGTGATAGCATGCATCATAGAGCTCATTCCATTCTTCCATTTCTCAATTTTCAAATAGTGAAAATAGGGGAAGCTAATTGAATTGCCAATTTCCTCCACACTCAATTTCCTTCCAATTGCTCTTGCACACTTCATCTAGGAGCTAAGTCGAGTGCACCTAAGCTTTTATTGGAGTTCCCACAATAAGGAAGAGCCCAATTGGATCAAAGACAAAGCTCATGCAAGGAGGCGTTGGTCCATACATTGATCTACTCAACTTCAAGTGCTCATAGTCTCAGCAAGGCTTCATCTCAACCAGACAAAGCTTCTCCAAGGGAATCAAACATTGGTGATCACCTCCAGTGAGGTATGGGATTTTCTGATCACTAAACTCAATGTGGTGTGGAGCTTTGTGAAAGAAATTTTCACCCCATCAATTTTTGACCATTGAATTTGTCACTCTCTGTCTTTTGATGGTGTGGGTTGAATTTGGTTTCCATGCTAGATCTAGCTCAGATCTTCCCCTTGATCATCGAATGTCTCTGTTGATCAAGGGGAAGAACTTGGATGATCTCAGTTGTCCATCCACACATTTTAGATGGACATCTGAGATTATTCAATCCATTTTGATTTCTTATTACTCATTTTAAAATGTCGGGAGATTCCTTGGCCATCCGATCTTTGATCAGACGATAAAGGACTAAAGTGCGTGCGCCGCCATCGCCATTCGGGATGTGACAAGTTAAGTGACCCCCTCATAGAGTGATGCGTGTAAAGCATGTTGACCACTATCGCCACGCATCTCTCCATGAGCCAAGGATTAGTTAGGGATTAATAAAATGCTTTGATTAATTCCTAATTCACCTATAGATCTTCTAAAATTCATAACTCTGCTTAGAAAATTCAAAAAAAAATGTGAAATAAAATCCTATGGATATATAATTAAACTTAGAACATTTTAAAATTAATTTTGATGAGTTTTGAAATATGCTTTTCTTTGAATTTGGGTTTTATTGAAAAAGTTTATTTTGCTAATTACTTTTTAATTAGGCCTCTGATTAATCTAAAATTTCTTGGATTTTATAGGATGACTTCTACCTCACCTAAGTTTTTTGAGATTTATTGAAGGTTTGATTAGAGTAATTGCATATGGTTTCCTTAATTATCCTCCTTATGTAATTAAGCATAATTATGGTGTGATTAGTGATTTTAACCTATGATTAGGGTTAATTAAGGTCAGATCTAGTGAGTAGGAGGTTTATGGAATATTTTTGGGGTATTTCCCCTAAGCTATTCCCTAAACCCCCTTTTCTCTCCTTAATCTCCTCTTAATTAAGGGTTAATTCATTAATTATACCCTTAATCAATTTCTAAAAATTCTAAAAGTTTCAGAACTTATTTAATCTACCTTGTGTAGATGCTTAGGTGTTTAATAGCCTAAGTTCAATTAAGAAAATCAAAACCCAATTCATAAGTATGAGAGGGTGGTTTGAAATTACTTAAGCTAAACCTCTTAGCTTAATTAATTTTTAATTGTGAGACAAATTACATTAGGCCTTTTAGTTATTAGGTGCATTACAAATTTAAATTCATTATGGGTTTTATGTCATCTCATTGGCTCATAATTATTTAGTTAATTCTTCTAAGGTGGTGTAGGTAAGGGTTAATCAAGTTACTTAATTCATACTTTAACCTAATAAATACATAAAAATAGATTTAATTATTAAAAAAATAAACAAAAAATATCAAAAACATGTGGGAATGGGTTAGAAACAGCAAACTCATCTCACCTTTTCAAAATTAAATCAAACTTCAAACTAAACAAAATTCACTTTGAACACTTTAGTTTATTCTAAATTTTCTTATTCTATGAGAATGTCTTTAGGATTTAAGTGAAGTGAGTTTATTTACATACTTTCATTACTTTGGATCTTCCCCAACATGTTAAGTTGTATGCCATGCGACTTCATGCATTCATAGTTTTGAAATTCAAATTTTTAAAAAATGAAATTGTTTACTTTATGTCAAATTTGCATGTGTTGGCTAAAGTAGACATATGAGTGGCTATTATCACTACTAAATCTGAATTATTTTCAAAATATATAAATCAAATACTAAATCTGGAAGTGTGCTACTTATACTTTAATTATGAGTTTGCATGTGATAGATTATAAAGGTATGCTTAGCATAGGTTTCCTTTCTTTCTTATGTTAACATAGTTTTGAATAGGAGTTGGTAAGATGTAGGGTTCATTTGAAAAGAACCCAACACTTACTTAAGTCCATACCTTATTCATCCCTATGCTATCACCTAAGAAGGGCTGTCTATATTTGCACACATAAATTGCATAAATAAAAATGAATCCATTAAATAAAATTTTCATTCCCCTTTTCCATTTCATTTTCTTTTATACATATGTTTGTATTTAAGGAAAGTGGTATAGTAGTCTAGAAAACCCCGAGGTTGCGAGGCTTTAAGTAGCCCTAAGTAGGTCTTGCACCTTACACCTCTGGTTAACAATAGCGCTGTACTCTCTTATGCCTTCCTTACTTTCTTATGTGTATATGAAAATTTGGATAAGGAAAACCCTTTCTACTTAAGAAAAACCATGCATATTCAACTTCTAAATTTTCTTAAATGGATTACTTCATGCATCATAAAGTGTGTTAAATACTCTCTTTGCATGTATAGATATACTTAGGGTCCATCCATATGCATGTTATATATGTTGGGAAAGAATTGAAGTAATGCATGTTATGTGAATTTTGATTCATTTTATTTAATCTTAACATTCCTTTCTTTTTGAATAGGTTTGTTTAGAGTTTATCTAAACTTAGGATTAATTAAAAGATTTAATCAAAACATTCACCTAAATGAAACTAAAATATGAATCTACTTTTGAAATTACTTAGGTTAGGGAAGAAAAGAGAAGTCTTCTTCTCTTTCCCTCTCTTTATAACTTAATAATTATTTGTAGGATCCACGTAAACCAAATCAAAACATGAACTAAAATCAACCCAAAATAATTAAACAACTTAAATAAAACCTTCCTCTAAGTTGAACATTTTCTTCACACTTAGAAAATTTAAACCTAAAGCCATAACTAAGCATACCACACAAGCCTTCAAAGCACACACATTAGCCTAAGTCACCACTTCTAGCCTTAGGTTAGGTCGGTACATGGTTTGATGTTTGTTTTATTTTTTGATATATATTTTAGACTGGATGTTAGGATGTGTGCCCATAGAATGAATGGTATGACAATCCTTAGTCTAACAATTCTTTTCTATAGGGATTATGCTAAAGTGCTATCATAAATAAAAAAAATATACATGCTTTTGCTTGCGGTGCTTTATACCCCTAAGCATAATTCATATGTGGACTTAGTCACCCATGTGTGATAAGTCCAATATACATACTTGGATTGTGTGGTTTGTTTTAGCTAACCTTTATTTTGTGGTGTTAGTTAGATTTCCATTCCTTTCCCTTTTCATGTAAAAATTTATATAATTAGGATTCTAGAAAGATTGTTATGGGGATTAGGATGAGCATTGGTCATAGGATCCTATCTTATGCATCATGTGTAGCCTTGAAGCATCTACCTTCCAACCATCCAAAAGAAAGAACCAAAAGAAGAAGAAAGAAGAAAAGAAGAAGAAAGAAAGAAGAATAAAGCGTGAAGACGCCCCCCCATAACAATGATTTCCTTGCTTAATTGTAATTTATTTCATTTGTAATCAAGGTTGTATAAGCCTTGAGCTCGGCTACCAACATTTGATATTTTCGTTTCATATGGTGCATCACAACCATATTATTCTGATTAGCTTTATAAATTGGTTGATGATTTGTTTAGCTTTTGCATTAAGTGGCATGATTTTTCTAGTTTCTTCCTTACTTTATGTATGGCCTGGATATGGATTAGGCTCTTTAGGGAAAATAAATCTTTTACCCAACTTAACAATTTAAATAAAAAAATTTAATAATTCATAACCTCACCTAAAGCTTAGGCTTAAAATCAAGATAAAAGAATTAGCAACCCCTTAGCTGGATGAGTATTTCTTTTGTAAAATCTTGCACAAATGCATCTTATTTTACTCTTGGTTGGAGGGCTTTCACCTTTGCTAGAGAACTCAGCTTGACCTTTGAGAGCTGTGGTGGAAACTCACCTCCTCCTTTCTCACTGATTTTAGCCAATAATTCTATTTCTCATGCATTAATCATATGAATCCTATTAGCCTGAGTCAAAATATTTGTCCAAAATGAAAATAAAAAATCAAATTTGAAATGCATTAGATTTTGGTCATTTGAAGCATACCCTTTACATGATCTAGTCTATTTAGGGAGTGAGTTTAAGGACTTAGTCTCTTTCTAAATAATAATAGCCTAACTATCTTGCATAAGCACAAGAACTTACCTACACGTATTTAAAATCATAGGAGGAGTTAGTTGGTGGCCACAACCAGGCGTTTGTAAGTCCAATCTATCGGGTGGTTTGTCCTCTCTTGTGGAGGCAAACCAAATACCCATTTTCATCTTAGATTTAGGATGTGCTTCTGGCCTTCACTGAAGCTCCCTAGATTTAGTTTCTAAGATTACTTCTCCCCTTTGTGGGCCATAAAGCTTAATTCCTTACCTCTTAGGCATTTCTTTAATCTTGTGTTAAGGAATATTAAGTCTTAAATTTCTAATGAAAAATGAAACTCAAATAAACTAAATAAATTTCAAAAATGTAAAGCCCAACTATAGATAGAGATGCTCAAGTTTCCTAGATCGCATCTTCTACTTGTCTTCCATTTTGGCTTCGATAATAACTCTCTCTTTTGATTAATCCCATTTGATCTTTAAACATAAACCAATTGATTGATGGTCCTTCCTATTAAAATCTTCAAAGACAACGATCATTTACCTTAATAGAGAGTTTTTCTAAGGGATCCCATCCGTTAGGATGTAATTAACTATGAGGGCTTACCTCGATAGGGAACTTAAAGAACCCAGTTTAAAATAAATCCGCTTTGTGTAAAGAATCTGGTCCATATGCACCCATCGCCCTGGGAGTTCTTATTGAGGTGATTAGGATTAAAGGGTAGTGACTTCATTTTGAGATAATACACTATTCTCGATGATGTACATCCCCAATAAGTACATCTACGGATCTGCATGGAATCCTAAAAAGATGAATTTCTATAGGTCTCTTCTTACTTTTTCTCACAAATTTGAAAGGCGACTCGTATAAGAAATTTATTCATCACTAATTTTTCTGGTGACTCCACTGGGGATGGTTCCTCTCTCCATCTTTGGTAAATGATCATTGTCTTTGAGTATCGATAATGGGTTTGTGATTTGGTATGAATGGCTATCCTTCTTCTCATAACTAGCTCATTTCATTCTTGATTAGTTATATTTAGATTTTAGGACCACATTCCTTGTTGGTCTTAAAATCCTTGTTGGGTTCTCTAATGGGTAAAATGAAAAGAGAAAACATCTTTAAGACTTCCTCCTTATCATTTTCATGATAAGGAAAAGGTTCATTCCAAAATGATAAAGACAATAATAAAAATAACTTTGCTATTAAAAAAAAATACACCTTTTCAAAAATGCACTTAATAAAATATTTTTCACAAAATTTTATCACCCTCATTTAATAATTCCCATAATTGTTACATGTAGGGATTTTCAAAAATAAAACTAACAATATTTTCCAAAAAGCACAAATGAACATCTTCTTTTAATTCACTTTGATGAAGATTTCATTTTGAAAATAAAATGAATAATCATATTTTCCAAAAATCACAGTCATAATCATAAAGTTTTCAAAAAGCACACATGAATTTCTCCATTCAATACAGTCACACTTATTGAATGGAAAGTTCATTTCCAAACAAAATTAAACTTTTCAAAAAGCACATATGAACACCTCATTTAATATACTTAAGTTTATTAAATGAAGATGTCATTCCCAACTAAAAAATAAATTTCTTTAGTTGGATTTCCTCTCTTTCAAAAAGCAACAATCGCACACAAAACAAAAATTTCATATTTCAAAAATAAGATTGATCTCCATTCTACATATTTAATTTGTTGAATGGAAGTCCTCTTTTCAAAACATTAAAACTTCAACAATCTGTGGTGTTTATTTTTGGGGTGTGGGACACCACGCAGATCTTAGGGGGTACTTATTAAAATGATTGGGTACGACATCAAGGAATGATGTACTATCTCGAAAGATAGGAATCACCACCCTATAATGGACCTAATCACCTAATAAGGACTCCTAAGGCATGATGGGTCTTCGAATATACCAGAGATCTTTCCCCTACTTTACATGGAAAAGCAAAGTAGGGTTTATTTTAAGATTCGTTAAGTTCCCTATGGAGGCAAGCCCCCATAGTTAATTACATCCTAAGAAATGAGAATTTCTTAAGAATACTCTCGATTAAAGTAGATAATTAGAGTCTCCAAAGATTTCAAGGTTAAGACTATCAAAGGATTGGCTATTTTAGAAAATCAAATGGGATAGATCAAGGAGAAGACTTATTTTTAGAATCCAAAGGGAGAAAGTAGGAAATACTCATGATACTAGGAAGCCTAGTGAGCATTCCAATCTACCCTATAGTTGGGCTTTATATTTTTGAAATTGAAGAGAGTTAATTATTTGAGTTGACATTTTATTAGATTGCTAGGGCTTATAATTCCATAACATAAGATTGTGGAAATGCCTAAGAGGTGAGGATTTATGCTTGTAGCCCAAAGGAAACAACTACCTCAGATTCCTAAACTAAGGAGCCTTGGTACAAAACAAATGCACGACCTAAATCTAAGGTGAAAAGGGTATATGGTTTACCTCCACAAGAGAGAATAAACCACCAGACTGTTGGACTTATTACCGCCTGGAGTGGCAGCCAGCTAACTCCTCCTACGCTTTAAATCCATGTAGGCAAGTCTTATGCTTTGCAAGATGGCTAGGTTGTTGTTCATTTAGAAAGAAAACTAAGTCCTTAGACTCACTCCCTAAGAGACTAGAGCATGAGTGGTATGAATCCATGACTTAATCTAATGCAAATTTTATCAAATTTATTTGATTCTTTTGGACTTTTGTTTTGTGCTATGGGATTTTGTATGCCTAAATGCATGAGAATTTGATTATGGGCCAAATCAAGAGAGAAAGGGTGTCTTCCACCAAAGGCTCTCATAGGTTAAGCCTGATTCTGGCAAAGATGGAAGCTCCTCTTAACAAGAGTGAAAGAACATGATATGCATGGTATTATACATTCATCCATCCATCTAAGGGGTTACTAAAAATTTTATTATCTTGATTTAATCCCTAGGCTTTTATGTGAGGTTATGAGTTGTTTTAAAATTTTAGTTATGAGTTAATTGGGGTAGAAAAATTAATTTTATCCTAAGAGCCTACCGCATCCGTGCCACACATTCAAGCATCAATCATAAACAAACTATGAAAAGCATGTTATTCTAATGCTAATCTAAACACAACATCAAACAATTTTATAGACTACCGTAAAAGAATAAAAGTATGTCGGTTCCTGCATTACAAAAGAGAAAAGAAAAGATGGGTACCGAGCTCTACCCTTATACAACCCGGATTACAAAATAATATATATGCTATGGGGTCTTCTCTTTCTTCATTTCTTCATTTCTTCATTTCTTTCTTTTGATTTGATTTACTCCAAAGGCATCAGGGCACCCTGTGGACTAAGCCTTCTGCTCTCATCCTAATCCCCATAGCACTAACCCTAATTCTAATGCAAAATTACATCAAAAATAGTAAATCTAGCTACACCTAAAACAAATGTTAGCTAAACATACCATACAATCCAAGCTTATATGAATAATTTGGACTTAGACCCACACATGGGTATCCAAGTCCACTGTCTAACATGGGTTACACTTAAGGGCTAAGCAACTGTAAAGCAAAAGCATGTATATATTTTTTTATTATCCTTTAAGTATAACCAGAAAATATGAAATAACGACCTAACATCCAAATCCTAAACATACACCCTAACATCCGCCTAAAAACATTATCACAAAACAAACACAACATCATACAACGCCCTAACTTAGCACAAGTAGTGACTTAGTATTCTAATGTGTGCTTAAGGCTTGTGTAGCAAGACTTTACTAAGCTTCTTTAGCTTTAAGTTCCAATTTGAAGTTTGAATTTAAATTTTACCTTTTGGGTGATTTCAATCTAAATGATTTAATGATTTGCTTTTCATTTTTATTTCAATTTTATTTGGTTTAAATGATATTTAGGTTCTCAAGAATGAAGGGGATGAATTCCATCCGTAGACAGACTCACCCTATTCTACATCCTAATTCCTAAGGAATCTAACTAGGTCCCATGTATCTTGATTAGCCCATTTGAACTTGTGTAATTCCTTCAATTTAGAATTTAGAATTTGATATTTAAGTATTTGATTAATTGATTTTATTAGATATTTTAGTTTAATTGCATCTTGATAATTCAATATCCTTTTAAATATTTAATTCTTTTCTTTGATCATGGTTATGTGATTTAACTTTATGTTTATTTAATTGATTGTGGTTCATTTATTTGTAGTTTGATTGGATTAGATTAATTGAGATTATATTTTGATTCTAATTGGGTTTAATTCTTTGTAATTGGGATCATATTTTAATCACATCCATTTGTCATGTTCATCTAAGTTTGGTTTGCATTTTTGATTTCATATATTGGATAGTTAATTAGTTCATTTTATTTAAGTAGGTTGAATGAGATTTGATTTGATTCTATATTAAATTGATGAGAATCTTTCTTGATTTAGCTTAATTTGATTCAATTTGATTTTCTTAGCTTTATTGGTCTTATGGATTTGCTTAGTTCAATGTGATTATGTGATTTGTTTAATTAATAAGTGTATTTATGTTAATTATAAAGGTTTGTTTAATCTTTTTTTTTTTTTCATATTTGTTTAGACAAATGATGCAATTGATGACTTAATGGTTTTGGTTTGATTTATGTTTTGATTAGTATTTAATTGTGTTTTGATTAATTAAGTTTAATGTAATTAATTTGATTAAACTTAATTAGTTTGTTTAAGAGGTATGATTAAATTAAATAAAGATTTGTTTAACTTTTGATTTAATTTCATGTTTATTTGAGTTAATGATGTAATTGATGAATTAATGATTGAAGTTTAAATTAGGGTTTGATTATCATTTAATTATATTTTTATGTTTGATTAAGCTTAAGTTTAATGATTAATGTAATTTATTTATTTAATTTATTTAATAAATGTGATTAAATTAATTAGTAGATTAGTTAAGTATTTAATTTTATTTAACTTTAATCGATTTTATAAAGTTAAATTGGTTTATTAAGATAATGGATTAATTTATTAAGTTTGCATTAATTAGATGTTTGATTAATTAAATTTGATTAATGGGTTAATTAAAATTATTAGATTAATTAAAGGTTTGCTTAATTGTATGTTTAATTGCATCTTAATTATGTTTGATTAAGTTTAGGTTTAATATGATTAATTATGGTTTATTCAATGTGATTATTAAGTTTAATTATGGGTTTGATTTAAGCTTAATTTTAGAGTTAACTTTAATGTGACTTACTTAAATTAATTTGATTAATTAAGATGATGGATTAATTTATTGAATTTTCATTAATTAAATGTTTGACATTGAGTTTGATTATTTATGATTAGGGTTTTACTTGATTTGATTTGTTATGTTTGTTTATTTCATTAACATGATCAATTTAGTTATTAGGTTGAAATATTTAATGATTATTTAATTATCTCATTCCAAATGGATGTGCATAGGTTAATTAAGTTTACTTTAATTTTATTTAGTTTAATTCGATTAGTATCAAATTATTAAAGTTTTCTAAGTTTGTTGGATTTTTTTTGATTTAAGATTTAATCATTTAATTGAGTTTTATTAACTTAAATAGATTTAATCATATTTAATTTAATCTCTTAAAGTGATATTTTTATTTAAAGTTTGATTAATGGTTTAATGAATTTTATTCAATTTCTGATCATTTTATTATTTATTATTATTATTTTTTTATTTTTTTTATTTAATATTTGGGTTTTTTTTTTTTTTTTAGATTATATTTTAATTAACTTTTTTAGTTATTTAAACTCTAATCTTAAGTGTTTATTTGGGTTTTAAGATTCGAAGATAGAATCATTTTTTTTTTAAGAGTCTTAGATGTCATTAAAGTGATTTAGGTTATCTTGAAGATTTTTGTAAATTTCTGAATTTGTATTTAATTTATTTTATCAAAATTGATAATCTGAATTTAAAATTTTAATATCTACCAATACAAAAGTGATTTTAATTTTAAATTTTTTACTGTATGTGTGTTATAACATTAAGTTCAATATCTAAAAATTTCAACTTAATATAACCTATATTTTTGGCTTAATTAATAAAATATGATTTTCACTAAAACTTAAATTACGCTCAGAATACTACATAACTTTTGAATATTTTAGGTTTGTTGGATTCCTCTCGGATAGACAAATCCAACGAGCCCTTGTTTATAATTTTTGGTTAAGTATTTTATTTTTTATGAATTTTTGAAGTTTCGGATGATTTAAATTATTATTATTATTATTATTTATTTATTATTTTTTTTTTTTATACGCGGTTTGGGCGGGAAAGACAGCGACCGCCTTTCTGGACCGTCGATCAGATCGGACGGTCTAGATCAGATCGCGCGATCCAGAGGGATCGATCGCGATCTGAGTCGTCCGATCGCGCAAACCACGCAATCGGACGGTCCAGATCATTTCCGGTGCTCAGCTCGAAGCTGGCTCCAAGCTCGGATCACGCGATTCGTCCGATCACGCCCGCCAATCGGACGGTTTAGATCGCATCGCGATCTGAAGGCGGATCGCGCGATCCACGCGATCCGAGCCGTCCGATCCGCTGCGGATCGGACGTAGCTGTGAGCCGGCGGTGAACAGTGTTTCAGGGGTATTTTGGAAAAATGAAAGTTTCTAAAACTTGTCCAAATGGACCCGTTTTGGCACCGATTCGCACCAAAAAAATTCTATTTCCTATTTGGGATGATTTAAAATAAAAGTGCTGGATTTTCTAAAGGAAATTCCTAGAATCACGAGAAATTTAATACAAAATATGCAAAATCCTAAAATGGTTTGGCAGTTACCTCACGGGATGATTTGGTGGCGGTGAAGATCCGAGGGAGCTTCTATGTGTGAGGAAGCTTAGTAAACTTTAGCCCTTGCTTCTCAACGCCTCCTTCTCCGATGTTTACCGTCTTCACGAAGAGCAAATCCATGATTTGAGCTTAATAAACGAAGTGGGGATGGGTTACTTTTGGCTTTGGGAGCTTTGGGGGCTGAGTGATGATGGAGCAAGAGAGCTCAAGTCTCATTTCCTCCTTTATAATGGATAAAATAAAAAAAGTTTGAATCATTTTGGCTCCAAATTGAATGCCATCTTGTTGGGGTGGTTTGGATTGGATTGGGCTCCAAAGTCCTCTCTTGCTGCCACATGATGAGATTTGTTTAATTGGAATATTGGTGCCATGTGATGAGGGGTTAAGTGCATGTGATGGGGAATTAAATGAGGTTAGGTGGAATCCTATGTGGGGTTGGTTCATGAGGGATTTAAATGGGTTGGGTTTATTTTGGGCTGATCCCAAATGAGTTTGGGTCATTTGATCAGCCCCTAATGGGTTTTGGCTTGGTTTGATTTGGCCCAATTTAGGTCATATGGGTCATTTTGGGCCAATTGACCCATTTGACCAAAATTGTCCAAATTAACTTGGTTTATGGGTTGATTCATGTTCAATTAACTCATTGAAGATGAATGTGGTCTTTGGTTTGAATTAATTTGGATTTTTGATTTAGGCCAAATTGACCCTTTAGGCCAATTTGGGCTAAGTTGGGTCAAGTTGACCGATTGCTCAATTGATCAAATTGAGTTTAATTATTGCTTTGGTCAAGTTCAATAATCAATTTAGAATGAGATTGAGCCATTGGTCGCAATCAATTTGGGTTAGATCATGATTTGAGATTTGGTTCTTTAGGCCAATTTGGGTCAATTTGGATCAAATGGCCAATTGGGCTTGGTTTGGCCCAATTGGTTACAATTGATCATCCTAGAGTGATCAAAATCATGGTGGAAGATTTTGGTGAGCTTGGTTCAATCCAATTTGGGTTGGATTAGAAGTTGGCTCGTGAGTCCTTTACTTTAGTCAAGTGCACTGGGTCAATTGGTTTAGTTTTGATTTGATTTGATAATTATAGGTTTCATTTACATTTGGGTAAATAATTGAATAAATGATTGATTCAAGAGAAAATTGTTGGTTTTGACTTAATCGATAGAATTTGGCTAAGTCCAAAGAATTGGCTTAAAGGGTTTAAATTGAGTTTGGATTTGATTTTCAATATGGTTTTGGTCATTTGAATTTGAATTTTATTTATATTTGTGAATATAAATGAAGGAATAATTCATTTATGAAGAGATCAATTGAGTTTGATTTGATTTAAGGAAATATTTGGCTAAGCTTATGAATATGGTTCATATGGCTTAGGAAGGGTGTTAGGATTTGAATTTGATTTTGGGTTTCAATCATTTGGAGTCAAATTTTGAAATTAGATTTAGAATTTGAATTTGGATTTGAGTTTGATTTGAGAATTGAGTGATTTAATTTGAGAAAGTGTATCTAGATTAGATTTGGGCTATGGGATAGGTAATTTCCTTAAACCAAAGGCATAGCTTCTTATGATTAACACTTCTAAGTCTAGCTTAGGTTAGGTGTTCATCTAATCACTATATGTGTCTTATGACTAAGAAAATCTTAGTGTCTAGAAGAGTCCTAAGTCTAAGAAGATGTTAAGAGCTCACTCCAAAAGTGAGGTCAACAAAGGACCCCAATAGGTGTGGTGTAGCGGCAGACCTGGCGTTGACCAAAAGATCAACAACATTTAGAAGGTTGCAACAAACAACATAGTGATCTATACCTAGGGAAGGTAGATAGAATCACGATCTTAGTGCAATGCGCTCTCTTTATGCCAATAAAGAGAGCAAGAAGGAATCCACTAGTGATTGAGTACATGAACCTTCCTCAGAACAGTTCAAGTTATCTCGGGATATAGATGAGATTTTGAATATAATTTGTTTGGGTGTGTATCCCTAGGGATAAGAATTTAATATATATATATTTTTTTTTGATTTATTTGATCGGACTCCACTAGGGAGGTTGGTTTAATTTTATGGCTCCAGGAGAAGGGTTCTAGATTGAGGGCATATCCAAGGGATGTACACTCGGTGAAATTTGTTTGATTTAGAACTAAGTTCCAGGAGGCCAATTTGATTTCGCTGAGAAACTTGGTTTATTTGATATGTTTAATTTGACTCCCTGGAGAGGTTGGTTTCAAATTTATTTTGTTATGGACCACAGTTGGTGTGCGATGGACTATCTAAGAAGGGGCCACGGGGCCTTGGCCTGTCTTAGATTTATAAGTCTAAAGGGATAGTCTACACATAAGGTAGGACTATCCAACCTAAGGGGTTGCCTTTTGGTGTGCAATGACTATGCTAGGAAGAAAGCGTAGTAGACTTACATCTTCCAAAGCAAGAAAAAGTCGTTGGGGCGATCTATTGGACGAGCAACACATCGAACCCTACCTAAAGGCGACCAAGTGAGCAGGGTCTTACCTCAACTCAAGAGTAGTCGATGATTAATTTGATTTGATTTGATTTACTTTAATTTTTGTGTTATATTGTTGTGGACCACGATGCGATGGACCCGAGGGAGCTATGTCGCCTTTGACTGTCTCAGTTTACAAGTCCAAAGGGTAGTCTACCAAAAAAGTAGGACTATCCCTAAGGTTGCCTTTTCGGTGCAAGTACTAGGAAGAAAGTAGCACTTACATCTTCCAAAGTAGAGATCACCGTTGGGGTGATCTATTGATGGCACATCAATCCCGACCTAGGCGACTATTTGAGTGAATGCCACGTGGACTCATATCGACTCAAGAATAGTCGATTACTTTAATTTTAGATGGACCTGTGGTTTATGAATCTACTAAGAAGGAGCTCGACTGACTATCTTAGATTTACAAATCCAAAGGGATAGTCTACCAGTTAGGTAGAACTAACCAACCTAAGGGGTGCCTTTTGGTTTGCAATGGTCAAGTTTGGAAGAAAGCACGGGGACTCACATCTTCCTAAACAAGAATCCACTGGGGTGATCGGTTGCTGCAACAACGACTAGGTGGTCGGTTTGCGATCGTCTTTGGAAAGAATGCGTAATAGACTTATATCTTTCAAAGCAAAGGCGAGGGGTAACTCATTGGTGGCACACAAGTTGAACCCGACCTAAGGGCTCAATTGAGTGAGGGGATTTATCTCAACTCGTAGTGCAATTCCTATAGGGAGTTTTCGACCGCCCTAAAGATAGGATGCCTGCTTGGGAAAGGGGCCACTGGGGGCTTGAATTCCTAGTCCACAAGCAAATATTTTGTTTGTTTGTTTAATTTGTTTTATCATGGACCCTGTTAGTTTTGAGGGATCGAAGGAGCTTATATACTAGACCTGCCTTTCTTGAACAAGGGAGAATCTGCATCCATTGAACAAATTCTCCAACCACGCAGGGTGGCTACCGTGAAAGGGGACCGTCAATCCAAAAGTAACACGGGTAGTGTCTAAATGGGGTCTCAAAGGACGTGATCCAAATAGAATGCCCAGGGAAGGGGCCACATGGGGCTTCAATCCAACACCAGAGAAAATGACATGGCTAGTCATATATCACATAGGTATTGTGGCCAACTCATGGAGAAAGCGGGGACTTACATCTTCCAAGAGTGGTGTACCCAGGTGAGTCATTGTTAACATAGCGAACATCAACCAACCTATGGTGCCCATCGGTTTGCAACAATCGGTAGAAAGCGTAGGCTTACATCTCTAAAGCGGGCGCTGGGATAGTAGTCTTCTCGACAGTGCCATCCGACCTAGAGCGACTACTGAGTGAATGCCACCGGGGGCTTATATCGACTCAAACATAGTCAAGAGGAAAGGAGCCTCTAGGGGACTTACCCTAAACCTCAAATATATTTGACCTAGTTAGGTCATGATGATTAGTTCAAGAAGAAAGCACAGGAACTCACATCTTCTCAAACATGATCAATCATGAGGTAGCTTACTGGCTAGGCAGTGAAGACTACGAAACTAACAAGGCGCTCATCGGTTTGCAATGGTCAGATTAGGAAGAAAGCCGGACTTACATCCTCCAACAAATGACCACCAGGGTGATCGGTTGCTTTGGACAACAAATCAAACCCGACTAGAGCACTAATGAGTGAGTGCCACGGGGCTTGCTCCACATCAAAGTAGCAGAAAAAGATATGTGTATTTGTGTTTGATATGAAGGAATAGGTTGCCACGGGACTCTTACACCTAAACCTCAGGAAACTCGACCTAGTCAGAGTATGGTGGCTAGTTCAAGAAGAAAGTGTTGGGACTCACATCTTCTTAAATAAAGCCAACACAAGGTAGTTCACTAGCAGGGCAGTGAAGCCTACCAAACTAACAAGGCGCTCATCGATTTGCAATGGTCAAATTAGGAAGAAAGCGGGGACTTATCCTCCAATAAATGACCACGGGTGATCGGTTGCTTTGGACAAATCGAACCCTAGAGCTAATGAGTGAGTGCCACGGGGCTTGCTCCCACTTTAAAGTAGCAGAGAAAGATATGTATGTTTTGTGTTTGATATGAAGGAATATACCAGGACCCTAAATATATCATGATGAATTCACAAGCAAAAGATATTTCTAACACAGAAGAAATAAAATTTGAGATGAAAAGAGATTTTATTGATAATTATTTTCAAACAAGATTTATGGATAATATTTCTTTAAGTAGAGCCCATTGATTGGAAGCATCAGATGCTCTCCTTTACAATTTATGAGTTGGTAAGACCCTCCTTGGTAGGCCTTCTCTATGGCATAAGGGCCTTCCCAAGTGGGTTCAAACTTTCCTCCTATCTTTCGGCGAAACAATTGGTCTCCTTAGAACCAAAACAAGCTCTCCTACTTGAAAAGCTCTGGGATGGACCAACTTGTTATGAGCTTGAATCATCTTGGCTTTATATAACTCGAGGTTTTGGCATGCTCGTGTCTCTCCTCAAACCTTGAGCTCTTCCAACCAGTAACTTAGCATTACATTGTGATTTTGCTACCCCTATCCTTAGTGATGGGAGTTGGACTTCCAAGTAGAACGGCTTGACCCATACACTAAGGAGAAAGGGGTAGATTGAGTTGGAGTTCTATATGTGGATAAAGCTTAAACCAATGTTCATGCCATCATGTTTGTTGTCATCTAATGTCTTCTTGATTATTTGAATGAGGGTTTTGTTGAAGGCTTCTGCTAACCCATTTGCTCTTGGATAGTAGATGGTAGAATATCTCCAATCTATGTTGTGTCTTGAGAAAGCTATTGATTTTAGTGCTCTTGAATGCGGTACCATTATGATATAATTGTGAGGCACCCCAACCTATATATATGGTTCCTGGAGCACATGTTGGTGTGACCTCTAGTGGGATTGCCTCTCATTTGGAAAATAGTATGAGCTAGAATGAACCGATGACCCTTGGAAGGTCGAGGGACCCACAATGTCGCGGTACCCAACACTGAATGGCCACGAGGCCAACGGATGTAGAATATTGGGTTGATAGGCACCATGTACGACATTGATGGCATCTCCTAGCTACATCCATACATCATCATCATCGAAGGCCAGTAGTATCCTAGTCTCTTGATCTTGGCTTTCATCTTGGACCATTGATGTGCCCCACATAACCCCAGTGTACCTGGTCACAATTCTACGGCTTCATGTTTGTCCGACAACGTAACACATATGATCGAAAGACTTGGTGCATGCTTACAAGAGTATAGGAAAGGGCTCTCACTTCACTGGTATGCGTGATTTCTCTTGGTAGTTTGCCTACATTTAAATAATCTATGAATGGTTGCCTCCAATCTCCTCTCATCCAGTAATGGCAACCTCCCCTTCAAGAGAGAATCTCAATGAGTTGCATCAATAAGGGATAAGACTTGTCTATTTTGGACCCTTGGAATGGACTCATCTTCATGCCAACTCTTTGGCAAGCTTGGCTAATGCATCTCTGCTTCTCCCTCGAGGAATCTTATAGATGGTAACCTCGGGATTTGGGCCAACAACTCCATAGTGTACTTATGGTAATGGGTGGAGCTTAGGCTTTAGAACTTTATAGGACCCATGATTTGGTTGATGACTGAGAATCTCCAAAGATGTTGATACTCAGCATAGTGTAATGACTAACTCAGACAATCGAGCCTCATATTCGCTTCATTATTGGTGCATGGATTGGATAGATGATATGAGAATCTCATCACATTCTGATGAGTTAGGAGAACTATTCTACCCCCTTCCAGGATAATAAATTGTGGTTCTTCTCCTCTTTGAGGAAGCGCACCATCAAAGTACATCTCCCGGTCGAGCACTAGTACCCCTAAGTTCATGATTTGTTCATCGGAGATCATCATTAGGAGAATCGGAGTGGATGTCTTGCTAAGAAATCCGCAAGTGCTTGTCCTTTTATGGCACCGAATGTTATATCAAACGAGACAAAATCATGGACCAACGTACCGCCCATAAAGTCGGCCGTGTCATGAGATATTGTAGTGGATTGACTCTAGATCAAGTTCACCTTATGAAAGCATGTAATGCCGTAGCTTTTGGGATGCAAAGATTAAAGCTAGGCGGTTTTCAATAGGTGGATAGTTTGCCTCGCGGATTAGAAATGGCCGATAATAGAGAGTTCTCCTTCCCGTCATTGGTTTGAGCCAACAAAGCGCCAAGGAGTCATCTAATGCGGTATATAATATAGCGGACGCGGGATAGAGGGGGAGGTGTCATCGATATTGCTTGATATCTTGCATGTCACACTTATCATCCCATTTGAACTTGGCATCTTTTTTGATAAGTGCTGAGAATGGTTGGCATCTTCCTGATAAGTTGGAAATAAAGCGTCTTAGATGCAACGCCTTGGAATGACAGGTGTTAGGCTTTAGGGTGGCATTTTAATATCGCTTTGATCTTTTCTGATCGATTTCAATTCCTCCGTGTCGGACAACAAACCCAGAAATTTTCCTACTCAATGCACACTTGGGGTTCATTTTGAGATTGTATTGTCTCAAAACTACTCTCAAGTCAAAGAGATGGTCTTCCTTTTCTTTACTTTTGACAACGAGATTCATCGTAGCATTCAACTTGATGATGAATGAGTTCATCGAATTCGAGTCATGGCCGTATGTGGCACCGGCATTTTAAGGAAAGGCATGACCTTATAACAATATATTCGATCGGGGTTGAAAGAGTGTTTCTTTCATCCTCAGGCCATCTTAATTTGGTTGTAGCGGATGACCCATCCATAAAGGAGAATCGCATGAGATGAAGCAATGTCCACCATTAATTCGGTATAGGAAGTGGAATTCATCCTTAGGACATGCCTTATTTAAATCCCATCAGCATGCTAATTTGGCCATTCTTTTTTTCTTGGACGACAGCCGTAGGATATTTTTCTTCCCTAATAAAGCCGACATCGATTTCTTGATTTGAAGTGACTGTTCAATATCTAATCGCATGCGTCAGGAGCATGTTTGATAGGGTTAGCATTAGGTTCTATTGCTAGTTTATGGGCTATGTCGAGATAAGCGGGCATCTCTTCATAACTCCAAAAAATCCTTAAACTCAATCAATAGATTCACTAAATCATTGGCTTTTTCATTCAATAGAACCATATATGTTGGTCGTGGATCTTCCTAGGTTGATTTCTTTGAGCTCATCGATAGTTGATCGATCTCCTCTTGAACTCGGTGCATCTTTGACTTCAAAGTCATTTGGATCATCAAGTTTCTAAGCACACCTCCTCATATGAGTTAGCATGATTTGAAAAGAACTATCGATTCCAAATGATTGGTGATGACTAGCGAATCATCATCATCAACTGGACCCACTTATCAATCCTAGTCCGGCCTTGATTGTGAATGCGCATTTGTTGTCCCATAACCTTTCAAAGTAATCACTGTTTTTGACCAAGCATGTGGAATTAATCCTTTCTTTGCTAAATTAAGAACACAAGAATACCAATCAAAAGGTAATTCTATTAAATCTTTATATGAATCATCCTCAAGTTCTACATCGCCTTCTTGAGAGGATGATGCTCCAAGAAAGAACTTCGCACTTTACATTTGTGGAAGACTTGGGGCTTCCTTAACTACCAAACCCTCAACTTTTGTGAGAAAAGTGGGGTTAGAGCTAAAGTTCCCAATTGATGCTTCATTGTTTCACATATAGACTTGGATACACTTATGCTTTGCTTAGGAGCCGGTCTTCATCATGCACTCAACTTGCATGGGGATCTGTGGAAGTGCTAGTTGGTGTACTAATCATATATGACTCATCATCCTAGATTCTAAGTCTATATAGATAGTAGGTGTAGTCTAGCAGGGGCATAACTCTATTGGATGGCCAATAAGGAGGTCTTCCATCTCGGGCATGTCTCCGATCTACCTCTTCCTCACTGGGTGGAGTCAGTCATCTCCATATGTTCAATGGAGTAACGACTGGGTGGAATCTAATGTTAGGTTCTACTTTCTCCTCCAAGTCTATTTCTCGCTCCCTTTTATTTTCTTTCTCATTTTCTTTTTCTTTTCTTTTTTCTTTTTCTTTTTCTTTTTCTTTTTCCTTTTCCTTTTCTTTTATTTTTGAACTTTCACCAAGTTCACGAGAATAGACTTGTTGATTTTGAGGGAGATAGTAGGTTGCATCTTCGTATATTCCGACCTCATGAACCGTGAATGGCTTAAGATCTCCTTTGATACAGTACTCAATCCCACCTCTCATGAACTTCATGCACTGATGTAGAGAGGATGGAACCACATTATTCTCATGTATCCACGGTCTCCCAAGTAAAGCATTGAAAGATGTATCTAAGTCTATAATATGAAACTTGGCGGTAGTCTTCCAATCATCCACTTAATGGCAATATAGAGCCTAAAAACCCTCGCCTTGTTCATTGAATCCTCTCAACATCATCCTCTCTTTTGAAAGTTTGGAGATGTCAATCTTTAAAAGTGAGGGTTTTAGACTCATAATATTCACCGATGCACTGGTCAACAAGAACTCGGATATCCTGTCTTCCAACATCCGTAATGTAAAGAGGCGGTTTGTGCTTCCTTAAGCAAGTTCATCTGAATGTAACTCCTAGAGTGTCTTCGCAAGCCTCCTCTTGATGTGATTGGCTAAGCATATCTCCCGGATCAAGGAGGGCCTTGATTAGAGATTCCCTCATCTCTTTGGATAAGATGATATATACTTAACTTAGTGACTTTCTAAGATGTCTTGGGACATTGTAGTCAACCTTGGCTTGATCCTCCACAAGCATATCCATGGGTGGAGCATCTTGTGGAGGTTATCGCTCTTTAGAACCAATGATTTGCTTACCCTTATCGAGGTGCCACCCTAGGAGGTAGAACTTTTGCTGAAGGTTAACAGTGACCTCTTGGAATGATGAATTTGTAGAAGTTACCTTCTCATCAGGTGTACCTACGACTTCTCCTATGGGATCATCGAAATCAGATGACTCCAAATCAATCTCAATGGGTGAACCCGAATGATTCAGGAATGGAAAATCCATTTCTAAATCAAAGGTGGAATGATCAACTAGAATCATCATTATTTTGTAGACTTGAAGAGTTTTGAGAGAATAAAAAATGATAGTGGACAAGATATAAGTGAAAGCTTTCTTCATTGATTTCTTCTTAGATGGAGGTACATGATAAATAAAGTAAGCGGAGAAAGGGGTATAGTGCCCTTGTCGATACAATGCTCCTATTGGCAGAAGAGGAGCTAGTGGAGGAAGAAGTAGTAAAATGGATGAAGTCTTGACTGGTTGTCTTCTTATCCCCCAGTGGGTAAGTCTGCTCTCGACACCTTCTTCAAGTTGTCTTTGGCAACTTGCAAACCTTCCTTGGTTGGAGGTTTGAGTTACTTGAACACACAAAAGAAAGTTTCTTGATCTTAGAGACCACTTTTTTAGAGGTTCGATAAGACAATATCCCAACCTTCTTTTTTGTCTTAAGAGGATCATAAGTATCCCCAAGAATTACTCTGATAGAACTAGAAGGTTGTTCTAACAAGTATTCCTTGGGGATGACAATAGCTCGACTCAAGCGCTTAAACTGACACAATCCTCCAAGACATGACCGACCATGCGGTGGTAGGCAATAGTTAGGATCATCACTCTTGCCCACATCTTGCCTCTTGGGCTCAGTGCTTAGTCGGGTTTCTTTAAGAGATTCTTAAAGATCTTCCTAACTACCTCCCTCTTGAATGAATATGGTTTATTCATTTATCGATAAGAGTAGGTGGGTAATATAGCGGTGGATATGAGGATTCGAGTATATTGTGGCGAGGTGGCGGCCGCTGTGGCAACTGTGGTGGTCGATATACTGGCCGAGGTGGTGGTAGAGGAGGTGGCAATGGAGGATGTTGTGCATGAGGTCTCTCTCATCGAGCTCGGCTGCTTCCTCTCGACACTACTACCCCTGGCTTCTTCTCAAATACTTTCTGTGGCTTGGGCTTGAATGATTGGTCTTGAAAAGGTAACTGTTTGGCTTCCCCTTGTGCCTTGTTGATTAACTTCTCAAAGGTTTTGATCGTAAATCCCTTGAGCATGAAGGCAACCGGGCCATGAATATTCTTGAGGAGAATTTCTATAGCATCTTTGTTCGACGTGGTTCACATTTCATACTGGGTTTGCCACCGAGAATATAATCAACAGGACTCATTTGGATTGTTGGGCCACAACGAGGTCACCGATTACCTTCTTTGGGCTCACAAACCTTTTGATGAAGAGGTGCTCCAACTCGAAAGTCTTCTTCCATTGGGTAGTTCACCAATCAAATCAATGTGCAACGAAGAGACGGAATAGTGCATCGCCACCAGATTGCACTGCAAATGCTATGTCTCGGGTTCCGCCATCAAAATTTTGAAGGAGGCACAAAACCCTTAGGATATTGAACACAATCAAATTCCTCTGGGTAGGGTCTACCCTTTGGAACAGATGAGCCACCTCGGGCTTGTGCCAACGCATCCTTCACTTGCTGCTCCACTAACTGCTTGATATCTTTTTCTTGCATGGAGGTGCTGTCCACCACCTTCCTATGCATACTGCCACTATCCTGGTCTACGGGAGATGTACTCTTGGGCTGATCCAGAACATGCAACAACCCAGGGTGGTCGGCCTCTAAAGGAGTAGGCTGTACTGATGGAGCTTGGCCTTGAAGTGCTAAGACTGCCGCTAATAAATCTTCAACTCTTTTCTCCATCTTCCTAATATGCTCATCTCTCTGCCTCAGCTATTGACGAAGGTGTTGGGTTGAATGAGTTGTGTCTTCTTTCTCAACTACAACACCCTCCTGGCTATGTTGATCCCTAAGAAGGGAACCCCTAGTGTCAACCATATGGACTTCTCCTCGAGATCATCCCCATCCCCGGATCAAAAGCGACCTAGCATCCTCTTCTGATCATCCCATAGAGTTCCCTCTTCTCGGAAAGTCTTGACGATCTCATCAGAGCGGTCTAGTTGTGGATAAATACTGCCGACGATGGGCTATACTCAATACATCGAGCATTTCTTGCCCTTTGTACTACTATCTCTAAGAGGTATCTAGATAGGTATATGTTGATTATTGTCCAGGTGAACACGTGGAAGGATCCGCCATGGATACTACATCTATATCCTCCATCCCCCCGATCTTGTGGGTGGAGGCTGTAAGAGGCTGTGGTGGTGACTCACCACGACCTTGGGTCGCCTTCTTCTCCGTAGTTGGTGAGGTCGAATAGTGCTCGACCTCACCTCAGCGGGTGGAGTAGATGGAGTGGGATCCTTGGGCCGTGGTCATCACCCAATGGGTCTTTCCCGGGGGCTTCGGATCTTGGTGAATGGGGATGCCGTTGGATGATGGTGGTGGGGTGGGGTGGAGGGCAGCGACGCCTCTCGACTACCTCCTCCCCTATAGTAGCAGGGATGATCTGCGATCAGGTAGGGGCGACGATGGAAAATCCATAAGGCGGAGGCCGCTCAACAAACCTCTCATTCCCTCCTACTTGTAGGTGATGCTTGAGCCTCCAAGGCTCTCTCTCCCTATCAAATTTCTAACTCTCCTAGGGATAACTGTCCTCAGATCAAAACCTGCACTCGGCAGTAGGCTCAACTGGCGTAGATCTCCGAGCGGCATAGGGCTGTGCTCCCCAGGTGCTTTCTGGTGGTGGAGGTAGTGCAGAATCCTCCTAGTCCTCCTCTCCATCGAGGTCGAAAGGGGTGAAACTACCACTCAAATGTGGAGAGGTCTCACATGGGGATCCCTCCTCATGAGCGACATCCATCTCTCTCTCCTCATGTCGCTTGATCTTGCAGTTCTCTTGTGAGGAACGTGTAGGTATGGCAGAGTGAGAGCTAGCACCCACCTCGAATGTGGAGGAGACTATTTCAGAACGCAAGACAGTTTTCCCTTTTGGGGAATCTAAGGAGGGAGTAGTAGTAGAGTAGCTTGGCTGAGCAGGCAACGACACTGCAGTAGGGTAGCGGCAGTGGCCTTCCTCTTTAGTGGAGGAAACTCAATCGATGGCATGTCAATCGAATGAGTGGCGTGCCCCGCACCTCCTCCTTGTTGTGGTGAGGGCGCCTCGTGAAATCCTCACTCCCTCAAAACCAGCCAAAGTAGATGACCTCGGTGGAACCGGTGGTAGAAAGACTAGCATGATCCAAGGAGGTTTAGGCTGATGGGGAAAGGAAAACACGAGCTTGTTGGGAGCCATAGATACTGACTGAGGACTGAAACAATTGATTGCACTGAAATCTGCATTATTGAAACGTAGCTGAGTCAGACACTTTCCTTGATATTCACCTTCAATCATTGATTTCAAGATTTGATTTTGAATTTGAACCCACACTAAACAATCTTAAGGATGTTAAGTGGGGTTCATCAAAATTTTAGAGAGATTTTGGATATTGAGGAGAGTCTTTGCCATTTGATTTCGATTTAGAACCCATACTCGATTTAGGTATGTTGGGCGGGGTTCTAAAATTTGAGGAGAGATTTTCTTGAATATATTTGTGTTTTGTGCATCTTGTTTGAAAATATTGATAGTTTGAAAGACCTCTATTTAGCAAATTTGGGTATGCTAAGAAGAGGTTGTGATTGTGTGTTTGAAATATTTTGCTTGTAAAGATTTGATTGTGTGATATTTTGATTTGAAAATGGGGCTTTTCTTTAACAAATTTGGTATGTTAAGAGACATGTGTGATTTGTGTTTGGTGATGAGGCTTTCACTTAACAAATTTGGTATGTTAAGTGAAAGTTAAATGTGCTCATGAGATAAATTTGCTTTTCTTCGAAGATGGGAGTCATACTTAACAAGATTGATATGTTAAGTCAAAGCCCCCAAATTTGTTTGAGATATGTTTTTTTTTTTTTTAAGAATGAGACTATCACTTAACAAATTTGGTATGTTAAAGTTCAAGTGTGATTTATCATGAAAAATTGGATCCTTACTTAACAAATTTGGTATGTTAAAATAGGGACCAAATGTGCATTGAAAATAGACCCTCACTTAACAAATTTGGTATGTTGAGTGAAAGTCAAAGGTGATTGTGATTTTGAAAATGAAACTCTCACTTAACAAATTTGGTATGTTAAGTGAAAGTCAAATGTGATTGTTATTTTTGAAGATGAAACTCTCACTTAACAAATTTGGTATGTTAAGTGAAAGTCAAATGTTTATTTATTTATTTTTTTATATTGAAGAAAATGAACTTATTTTACTTAAGTTTGTTGGAGTTCATTTTACTTATGATTTTCAAAATGGAGTTCTCATTCGATATACTTGGGCATGTCAAATGAGTTCCCAATGTGTTTTGAAGTTCAAGACTTTAGCATGAAGGAATTCTATCGACAAAATGCAAATAGAATTCAATTTTTTACCTTCTCCAAGGAAGGAACTCCCATTTGACAAATTTGGTTATGTGTGGGGTTCAAATATGTCTTGACTTCTCTTTTGTGTGTGTATTTATTTTGAAAAAGGGGAAACTTCAACTCAGCACATGTGAAGTGCTAAGTGGAGTTTCATTTTTTTTTTTGTTGGTTTTATTTGAAAATAGAATCTCCATCCAATTTTGAGTGTGTGGGGGGGATATCCATTTCCAAAGAAAATGTGCTTTTGAAAATTAAAATTGTTGATTTTTTTTTTTTTTTTTTTAAAAGAACCTTTTGATTTGTTAAACGAGGTTTGGTTATATGTGTTTTGTGAAAATTTCTTATAAACTTTGTAATATCCCTTATTATGTGGATTTTGAAAAGAAAAGTGCTTTTGTAAAGACATGTAATTTTGTAGAAGAGTTTTATTCTCTTATTGTTCATGGGATGAACCTTGCCTCACCATCGAATGGTGAGGAGATTTTAATTTTGGTAATCTCCTTTGTTTGATTAATTAATTTTCACCTATTGGGGAACAATAAGGATTTTAAGACCTACAAGGGAGGTCCTAAAACCTAAGGATGTTGAGCTTTGCTTAAGGATGAAATAAGTGCGAGAAATAATCTGGACCTATATAAAATAAGTCCATCGATGCTTGGAGACAATTGTCTACTAAAGATGGAGAGAGGAACTATCAAGTGTAAAAATCTGTGTTTATTTTTTGGGGTGTGGGACACCATGAGATCTTAGGGGTACTTAAAATGATTGGGTGCGACATTAAGGAATGATGTACTATCTCGAAAGATAGAAATCACCACCCTATAATGGACCTAATCACCATAAGGACTCAAGGCATCTTGAATATAGAGATCTTTCCCCTACTTTATATGGAAAAGTAAAGTAGGGTTTATTTTAAGCTGGGTTCGTTAAGTTCCCTATGGAGGCAAGCCCCCATAGTTAATTACATCCTAAGAAATGAGAATTTCTTAAGAATACTCTCGATTAAAGTAGATAATTAGAGTCTCCAAAGATTTCAAGGTTAAGACTATCAAAGGATTGGCTATTTTAGAAAATCAAATGGGATAGATCAAGGAGAAGACTTATTTTTAGAATCCAAAGGAGAAAGTAGGAAATACTCATGATACTAGGAGCTGGTGAGCATTCCAATCTACCCTATAGTTGGGCTTTATATTTTTTGAAATTGAAGAGAGTTAATTATTTGAGTTGACATTTTATTAGATTTGCTGGGCTTATAATTCCATAACATAAGATTGTGGAAATGCCTAAGAGGTGAGGATTTATGCTTGTAGCCCAAAGGAAACCCCTGATTCCTAAACTAAGGAGCCTTGGTACAAAACAAAGGCATAACCTAAATCTAAGGTGAAAAAGGGTATATGGTTTACCTCCACAAGAGAGAATAAACCACCACATTTGGACTTATGAGTGGCCATTCCTCCTACTTTAAATCCATGTAGGCAAGTCTTATGCTTTGCAAGATGGCTAGGTTGTTGTTCATTTAGAAAACTAAGTCCTTAGACTCACTCCCTAAGAGACTAGAGCATGAGTGGTATGAATCCATGACTTAATCTAATGCAAATTTTATCAAATTTATTTGATTCTTTTGGACTTTGTTTTGACACAGATTTTGTATGCCTAAATGCATGAGAATTTGATTATGGGCCAAATCAAGAGAAAGGGGTGTCTTCCACCAAAGGCTCTCTAGGTTAAGCCTTGATTCTCGCAAAGATGGAAGCTCCCTCTTAACAAGAGTGAAAGAACATGATATGCATGATATTATACATTCATCCATCCAAAGGGTTACTAAAAATTTTATTATCTTGATTTAATCCCTAGGCTTTTTATGTGAGGTTATGAGTTTTAAAATTTTAGTTATGAGTTGTTAATTGGGGTAGAAAAATTAATTTTATCCTAAGAGCCTAGCATCCGGCCACACATTCAAGCATCAATCATAAAATATGAAAAGCATGTTATTGTTAATGTCTAAACACAACATCAAACAATTTTATAGACTACCGTAAAAGAATAAAAGGCACTGCGGTGGTTCGTAAGAAAAGAGAAAGAAAAGATGGGTAGAGCTCTATACAACCCGGATTACAAAAAATATATATGCTATGGGGTCTTCTTTTCTTCATTTCTTCATTTCTTCATTTCTTCATTTCTTTCTTTTGATTTGATTTACTCCAAAGGCATCACGGGCACCCAGGACTAAGCCTTCTAGCCCGCTCATCCTAATCCCCATAGCACTATCTAATTCTAATGCAAAATTACATCAAAATAGGAAAAGTAAATCTAGCTACACAAAACAAATGTTAGCTAAACATACCATACAATCGCATTATATGAATAATTTGGACTTAGCACCCACACATGGGTACAAGTCCACTGTCTAACATGGGTTACACTTAAGGGCTAAGCAACCGATAGCAAAAACATGTATATATTTTTTTATTATAGCGGCCCTTTTAAGCATAACCCCCTGCAAAAAATATGATTAGGCTAATAACGACCTAACATCCAGTCTACGAAACATACACCCTAACATCCAGTCTAAAACATTACATCACAAAACAAAACACAACATAATACATACAACTAACTTTAGAAGTGTGACTTAGTATTCTAATGTGTAAGGCTTGTGTAGCAAGACTTTACTAGGCTTCTTTAGCTTAAGTTCCAATTTGAAGTTTGAATTTAAATTTTACCTTTTGGGTGATTTCAATCTAAATGATTTAATGATTTGCTTTTCATTTTATTTCAATTTTATTTGGTTTAAATGATATTTAGGTTCTCAAGAATGAAGGGTAGGATGAATTCCATCTGAAGGACTCACCTATTCTACATCCTAATTCCTAAGAATCTAACTAAGGTCCTATGTATCTTGATTAGCCCATTTGAACTTGTGTAATTCCTTGATTTAGAATTTAGAATTTGAGTTTATTTAAGTATTTGATTAATTGATTTTTTTTTATTAGATATTTTAGTTTAATTGCATCTTGATAATTCAATATCCTTTTAAATATTTAATTCTTTCTTTGATCATGGTTATGTGATTTAACTTTATGTTTATTTAATTGATTGTGGTTCATTTATTTGTAGTTTGATTGGATTAGATTTTATATTTTTGATTCTAATTGGGTTTAATTCTTTGTAATTGGGATCATATTTTTAATCACATCCATTTGTCATGTTCATCAAAGTTTGGTTTGCATTTTGATTTCATATATTGGATAGTTAATTAGTTATTTTATTTAAGTAGGTTGAATGAGATTTGATTTGATTCTATATTAAATTGATGAGAATCTTTCTTGATTTTAATTTGATTCAATTTGATTTTCTTAGCTTTATTGGTCTTATGGTTTGCTTAGGTTCAATGTGATTATGTGATTTGTTTAATTAATAAGTGTATTTATGTTAATTATAAAGGTTTGTTTAATTTTTTTTTTTTTTTTATATTTGTTTAGACAAATGATGATTAATGACTTAATGGTTTTGGTTTGATTTATGTTTTGATTAGTATTTAATTGTGTTTGATTAATTAAGTTTAATATAATTAATTGATAACTTAATTAGTTTGTTTAAGAGGTATGATTAAATTAAATAAAGATTTGTTTAACTTTTGATTTAATTTCATGTTTATTTGAGTTAATGATGTGATTAATGATTGAAGTTTAAATTAGGTTTGATTATCATTTAATTATATTTTTATGTTTGATTAAGCTTAAGTTTAATGTAATGTAATTTATTTATTTAATTTATTTAATAAATGTGATTAAATTAGTAGATTAGTTAAGTATTTAATTTTATTTAACTTTAATGATTTATAAAGTTAAATTTGGTTTATTAAGATAATGGATTAATTTATTAAGTTTGCATTAATTAGATGTTTGATTAATTAAATTTGATTAATGGGTTAATTAAAATTATTAGATTAATTAAAGGTTTGTTTAATTAGAGATTAATGACTTAATGATTTTGGTTTAATTTAAGTTTTGATTAGTTTTCATCTTAATTATGTTTAATTAAGTTTAGGTTTCATATGATTAATTTAATTAACTTAATTAATTTATTAAAGGGTATGATTATTTAATTATGGGTTTGATTTAAGCTTAATTTTAGCTTTAATGTCACTTATTTAAATTAATTTGATTAATTAAAATGGTGGGTTAATTCATTAAATTTTTTTAATGTTCTAATTAAGTTTGATTAATGGTAGATTAATTAAAGTTTATTTTAATTAAAGATTAATGAATTAATAATTTAGGTTTAATTTATGTTTAATGTTTAATTGCATCTTAATTATGTTTGATTAAGTTTAGGTTTAATATGATTAACTTAATTAGTTTATTCAAGGAGTGTGATTATTAAGTTTAATATGGGTTTGATTTAAGCTTAATTTTAGAGTTAACTTTAATGTGACTTACTTAAATTAATTTGATTAATTAAGATGATGGATTAATTTGAATTTTCATTAATTAAATGTTTGACTAATTGAGTTTGATTATTTATGATTAGGGTTTTACTTGATTTGATTTGTTATGTTTGTTTTATTTCATTAACATCAATTTAGTTATTAGGTTGAAATATTTAATGATTATTTAATTATCTCATTCCAAATGGATGTGATTTAATCATAGGTTAATTAAGTTTACTTTAATTTTATTTAGTTTAATTGATTAGTATCAAATTATTAAAGTTTTCTAAGTTTGTTGGATTTTGAGTTTGATTTAAGATTTAATCATTTAATTGAGTTTTATTAACTTAAATAGATTTAATCATATTTAATTTAATCTCCTTAAAGGTGATATTTTTTGATTTAAAGTTTGATTAATGGTTTAATGAATTTTATTCAATTTATCATTTATTATTATTATTATTATTATTATTATTTTATTTTTTTATTTAATATTTGGGTTTTTTTTTTTTTTAGATTATATTTTAATTAACTTTTTAGTTATTTAAACTCTAATCTTAAGTGTTTATTTGGGTTAAGATTAAGATAGAATCATTTTTTTTTAAGAGTCTTAGATGTCATTAAAGTGATTTAGGTTATCTTGAAGATTTTTGTAAATTTCTGAATTTGTATTTAATTTATTTTATCAAAATTGATAATCTGAATTTAAAATTTTAATATCTACCAATACAAAAGTGATTTTAATTTTAAATTTTTACTGTATGTGTGTTATAACATTAAGTTCAATATCTAAAATTTCAACTAAATCTAACTTATATTTTTGGCTTAATTAATAAAATATGGTTTTCACTAAAACTTAAATTACGCTCAGAATACTATGTAAATTTTGAATATTTTGGGTTTGTTGGATTTCTCTCGGATAGACAAATCCAACGAGCCCTTGTTTGTAATTTTTGATTAAGTATTTTATTTTTTATGAATTTTTGAAGTTTCAGATGATTTAAATTATTATTATTATTATTATTTATTTATTATTATTTTTTTTTTTTACGCGCGGTTTGGGCGGGAAAGAGACCGCGTTTCTCTGGACCGTCCGATCACAGATCGGACGGTCTATCGATCGCGCGATCCAGAGGCCGATCGCGCGATCGCGATCTGAGTCGTCCGATCGCGCAAACCACGCAATCGGTCCAGATCATTTCCGGTGCCCGAAGCTCGGAAGCTGGCTCCGCTCGGATCGATCGAGCCGTCCGATCGCGCAAACCGCGCAATCGGACGGTTTAGATCGCATCGCGCGATCTGAAGGCGGATCGCGCGATCCACGATCGAGCCGTCGATCCCGCGAACTGCGGGATCGGACGGTAGCTGAGCCGCCCGGTGAACAGTGTTTCAGGGTATTTTGGAAAAATGAAAGTTTCTAAGCCAAAACTTGTCCAAATGGACCCGTTTTCGTCGATTCGCAAAAAAAATTCTATTTCCTATTTGGGATGATTTAAAATAAAAGTGCTGGATTTTCTGGAAATTCAATCGGAAATTTAATACAAATATGCAAAATCCTAAGGCTTTACGGTTTGAGTTACCTCCAGGGATGATTTCGGTGGCGGTGAAGATCCGAGGAGCTTCTATGTGTGTGAAGCTTCAAAGTAAACTTTAGCCTTGCTTCTCTTGAGCCTCCTCTCCGATGTTTATCTTAGAAGAGCAAATATTTTGAGCTTATGGCTAACTAAAAGTGGGGATGGGTTACTTTTGGCTTTGGAGAGCTTTGGGGCTGAGTGATGATGGGAGCAAGAGAGCTCAAGTCTCATTTCCCTCTCCTTTTATAATGGATAAAAATAAAAAAAAGTTTGAATCATTTTGGCTCCAAATTGAATGCCATCTTGTTGGGGTGGTTAGGGATGGGTCTAGATTGATTGAGGACTTTGGATTTTGCTCCAAAGTCCTCTCTTCTATGATGATGAAATTTGTTTAATTGGAATATTGGTGATGAGGGGTTAAGTGCATGTGATGGGGAATTAAATGGGTTAGGTGGAATCCTATGTGGGGTTGGTTCATGAGGGATTTAAAATGGGTTGGGTTTATTTTGGGCTGATCCCAAATGAGTTTGGGTCGGATTTGATCAGCCTGGGTTTTGGCTTGGTTTCAAGGATTTGGCCCAATTTTGGGTCATATGGGTCATTTTGGGCCAAATTGACCCATTTGACCAAAATTGTCCAAATTAACTTGGTTTATGGGTTGATTCATGTTCAATTAACTCATTGAAGATGAATGGTCTTTGGTTTGAATTAATTTGGATTTAATTTTGATTTAGGCCAAATTGACCCTTTAAGCCAATTTGGGCTAAGTTGGGTCAAGTTTGATTGGGCTCAATTGATCAAATTGAGTTCAATTATTGCTTTGGTCAAGTTCAATAATCAATTTAGAATGAGATTGAGCCATTGGTCAATCAATTTGGGTTAGATCATGATTTGACGATTTGGTTCTTTAGGCCAATTTGGGTCTTTGGATCAAATGGCCAATTGGGCTTGGTTTGGTGGTTGCAATTGATCATCCTAGAGTGATCAAAATCATGGTGGAAGATTTTGGTGAGCTTGGTTCAATCCAATTTGGGTTGGATTAGAAGTTGGCTCATGAGTCCTTTAGGTCACTTTAGTCAAGTGCAGGTCAATTGTTGGTTTAGTTTTGATTTGATTTGATAATTATAGGTTTCATTTACATTTGGGTAAATAATTGAATAAATGATTGATTCAAGAGAAAATTCGTTGGTTTTGACTTAATGGATAGAATTTGGCTAAGTCCAAAGAATTGGCTTAAAGTTTAAATTGAGTTTGGATTTGATTTTCAATATGGTTTTGGTCATTTGAATTTGAATTTTATTTATATTTGTGAATATAAATGAAGGAATAATTCATTTATGAAGAGATTGAGTTTGATTTGATTTAAAATATTTATTTCATGAATATGGTTCATATGGCTTAGGAAGTGTTAGATTTGAATTTGATTTTGGGTTTCAATCATTTGGAGTCAAATTTTGAAATTAGATTTGAATTTGAATTTGGATTTGAGGTTTGATTTGAGAATTGAGTGATTTAATTTGAGAAAGTGTATCTAGATTAGATTTGGGATGGGATAGGTAATTTCCTTAAACCCAGGCATAGCCTAATCTTATGATTAACTTCTAAGTCTCTAGGCTTAGGTTAGGTGTTCATCTAATCACTATATGTGTCTTATGACTAAGAAAATCTTAGTGTCTAGAAGAGTCCTAAGTCTAAGAAGATGTTAAGAGCTCACTCCAAAAGTGAGGTCAACACAATCATATTTCAAAAAAATTTCAAACATACATTTGGAACTTCATTTAGCATAATCAAATTCGCTAAGTGAAGTTTCTAATCAAAATCAACAATCATATTTCAAAAATTTCCAAACAATATTTGGAACTTCATTTAACATACCCAAATTTGTTAAGTAAAATTTCCAAATCCCAAAATAAAATTTTTTAAAACACATTTGGGACCTCACTTAACATACCCAAATTTGTTAAGTGAAGTCTCCAAATCCAAAACCAAAATTTTTAAACACCTTTGGGACTTCTTCCCTTAGCACACCAAATTTGCTAAGGAGAAGTTTCCATTTTTCAAAACCAAAAATCAAATCAAAATTTTTAAACACACCATTTGGAATTTCATTTAGCATACTCAAATTTTCTAAGTGAAATTTTCATTTTTGCAAAACCAAGTGGGATTTCATCTTTAGCATACCAAATTTGCTAAAGTTGAATCCACTTTCAATCACCTCAAAAACAAAATGAAACACTTAGGATTCCCTTAGCATACCTAAATTTGCTAAGAATCCTATTTTAAAAAATTAACCAAAACACACTTGAATTATTCATTTAGCATACCTAAATTTGCTAAGTAAAATTCTAAAATAATCAAATAAAAATAAAATCATTTGGCCCTTACTTTAACATACCCAAATTTGTTAAAGGAAAGGGTCCTCAAAATCACAAAAATTCAATTCAAAATAATAATGAACCTATGGAAGCATCCTATCAAAAATTTTGAATCCATATTTCAACATACTTATATTTGTTGAAGTTTGGATTCACGTTCAAGTTCCTCTTTCAATCAATCTCTTCAAATTCATTTGAACCCCAATTAACACTTCCAAGTTGTTGGATGTGGGTTCAATTTTTCAAAATTCAAAATTAAAAAAAAATCTATGGAGACAAAAAATTGATACAAGTTCATTTCTCATTGCAGATTCTTTTCACTCAGTACAATACAATTCATTTTCAGTTTACTACAGTAAGTGAAATGGCCAGTTCTTAGAAATTTGTCTTTACTTACCCACACTGTATGGATCTTGCTTTAGATCGGTGACTTTCATAGACCATACTTGATTCACTTTGGTGGATTTGAGGGGCAGATCACTGTGATGGAATTCCCCTCTGTAGAAGGAATGGATAGAAGGCGGTCATCGATAGACACTTGATTCGATGTCTTCTCATTGAAGAGGAAAGTTATGGCAACTTGACTATTATAGTGCCGGCGATCTTGTCCATCTCCGTTCGTTCATCTTGAGTTGCCCATGTTGCGTCTGCTAGTACCATATGTACCCTCCAAGGGTAAGGCTCCCCTGGTTTCAGGGCTTGCCTTCCTGACAATTGAGTATGGGTCTAGCTTGTACTCCTCCCATCCTACCCATACCCAGTGTAGGAACAAGAACCGTATGATCAAACGGTTCCACATTGATAGAGGGGCGGCATGATCAACCGGATGAGTCTCCCATTATAACTTCACCATTGGTTACGAAAAACCAGTTCCATCCTCTGATCGATGATAAGATCGAGGATCCATTCATCACCTCCTGGGTGCTGCACACAAGCTGATTTCTAAGAGGTGCACCTCAATCTTCTGCCGGTAGGTAGAGCATCTGAACATTGATCAGGACACGGTTTGACATTTGATATCCCCCCGGTGTAAAATAGATTTGTCGAGAGGGCCGTGAGGCCCATTTCACACATTAGCAGGAGCAGAGGTTCGGCCAATCAACCTCTTCTACTTTAGTTGATTTTCACACCTACATGGATGATATTGATAGTATTCTTCTCACTAGGACTAGCCACCACAAGAGGGTTCTTGCAGAAATTGATGGTGTCTCCATCCCACCATTCATTCGCATGTTTTAGCATCTCCCATTCGATTTAAGGCCATGAAGGCCACATCCAGGGAAAAGCATACCCCGTTGGTGATCTGGCTATGACCAAGAGATCCTACCCCTCCTACACCACCCATTATGGTAGGGTTGAGCTCTCTTGCTCGACCTTTTACCTTAGTGGTGGTGCGTAAATGGCATCGTGGTCTTCCTTCAACTCATATACAATCGAATGTGGAGATGGTGACGGTTACTGAATATTCCGGATGATAATTGATTGTAGTAGTGGTAGAGGAACATCCGGATTGTTACCTCTTGGTAGTAGCGTGATTATCATTCATCTAGTGATTATAGTCCACACAGGATTGAGTCACCAATGATAGGCAAGGTTCGATGCCTCTCAGTGCATGATAGAGATCACACCGATCAGCCTAAACTGTTTGTACCTACTAAGTTAGATCATTACTTAGATGAGATAGTTATACACTATTTTATAGAGAAAAAGAAGATCTTGGGGTATGCTGAATAGAAATTCTTGATCCCAACAAAGATGACTTGATGGGGGATTTTTGGAGTCATATGACTAGAGGATCTCTTTTAGAGATCAACAAGCCATGGAAGGTGATGATGTTGATCAAGGAGACACCATAAAATCAGCCCAATACCTCTGACATCAGTTAAGGCAGAAGGACAAACAGATTGATAGGATGGCACAATAGTTACAAGACTTGTTAGCAACAGTGTTAGTACTTTAGAAACAAGCCCCTCCAGTTCATCCTATTACAGTGGATGTCAGTCAGCCTCAGTTAGTGCATGTCTTGGACCCAGTCAAGACTCTACCTCCTATTGAGCAAAGTAGCACTAGCCTATATAGGAAGGTAGTGGAAAGTACCTCCATACATGAAAAAGATCTAAAATCCATGGTTGAGCAGTAGGTGAAGGAAGCTTTGGCTCAAGCCTGGGGAGGATCATCTGTTTAAAGGGTAGACCCTACCTAGAGGAATTAGATGTTATGCAGTATCCCAAGGGTTTCATGCCTCCTTCCTTCAAAAGCTTCGATGGCAGTGGGAATCTGAGGCAGCATATAGCTCACTTTCGGGCCAGTTGTTGCAATGCAGGTGACAACGATGCTTTACTCTTTAGACTCTTTATTATTAGTAGCTAGGGTATTGCTTTTGATTGGTATCGAGCCCAATGGTTCGAGATATTTCTTTGAGTTAGAGCAACTCTTCATCAAGAGATTTACTGGAGCTTAGTAAAGCATTACAGTAGGTGATCTCGTTGTAGCACAACAACACTTTATTGAGTCACTTTTTGATTATATTCTTCGATGGCGTAACATGAGTATGAAGTGTGAACCGCAGCTGTTTGAATAGCATGCCATTAAGATTCTCTTAAAGAATGTCCATGGCCCAATCACCTTCATGCATAAGAGCATCACTATTAAGACATTTGAGAAGCTAATAAATAAGGCGGCTAGTCTACAAGGAGAGACCAAACAGTTGCCCTTCCAAGATCAGTTGCCAAAGCAGAAATCTCAAAATGTCTATGAGAAGAAAGCTGGAGTAGTAGTAGCAGTTGACAAAGGGAAGCAGCCAGCTAGAGATTAGTCCAAGAGACCACGACCTCAGTAGCCTCCACCTCCTTTGCCACCAGAGGCGCCATAGACCTCCACCATAGCCTCCCACCGGCACAACCACCCTCACCATACCAATGGCAGTGGAATGCATATTGCCGGTAGCTATGGTCTACCTACTCGTTTAGATAAGTTAAACAAACTTTATTCTTTTAAGAGGGAGGTAATCAGGAAAATCTTTGAGAATCTATTAAAGAAACTTGATTTTCTGCTACCCGAGCTTAGGAGATTGGAGGAAGTAGGAAAAAGTCATGATCCAAACTTTTGCCCTTACCACCGTATGCTAGGCCACATTTTGGAGGATTGCTTCACATTCAAGGACTAGCTTGAACATAGTTTCAAGATCGGTGCTAAAGAGTTTCAAGACCGGTGCTGTAGTTATCCCAAAAGAATACCTTATGGGATAACCTTCCAGTTCCATTAGGGTAATCCTTTGGGATACAAGTGATCCTACCAAAACCAAAGAAGGTTGAGATATTTCTTTATTTAAAACCTCTATGAAAATAATTTAGAAGGTCAAGAACCTTTCATTGTAGGTGCCTGAGTCAGCTCAAACCTCCAACACCAAGGAAGGTTTGCAAGTTTCCAGTGCCAACTCTAGGAAAGTAGGAGCTCATCAGCAGCAACAGCATGTGTAAACCCGGGATAGGCCCTTAGCTGCTCGATTGTCCGACCTCCAGCCTTGATTCTTCCACACCGGTGATTTCTACCATTTCAGCTAGCTCTTATATTTCTTCTACTAGTAAAACTCTTGTATCAGCAGATAGGGTCATCAAATCCCTTACTCCACTCACTCCACTTGACTTCTACTTTGTACCTCTAAATTATTCTAAGAAATTAAAGAATAAAGCTAGTTTTAATTACATCTATGTCTCTTTTGATGAGTTATCTTCTTATATTCCTAATGATAACTCTTCAAGTCTAATTAACTATAACAATGATCTTCCTCTTTCGATTAGGTTGGACTTTCCAACTCACAGTACTATGGGTTCACCTCTTGAGATAGACTTGGATCATCCATTTAGAGTCCCATGGAGAAGCTATAGGTGAGCCTGAAGTGCTGGTAGAACCTTTCACCACCTTGCCTCAAGAGATCATCGAAGTCAACCTCCATAGTGGCAAGGTTCTACCTCCTGGCACCTCAAGATGGGGAAACAAGTCATTGGTGATGCGAAGATCGAGAAGCCCTTTCACATGATGCTCCACCCTTGGATATGCTTGTGGAAGACCTTCTATTAGGGGACTTGGAGCACAACCGTCCCCTATACATTGTAGTCGACTTGGATAAGTTCAGACTGCTGTTCTCATAGATTCAGGTGCATCGATAAACATTATGAGTATAAAGATCCTTGCTTATTTGAAGATCGACATCTCTACACTCCGAGGAGATAGGATGATGTTGAGAGGATTCAATGATCAATGTGAGCAGGCTTTAGGTTCTATAGTGTTACCGTTGGAGATTGTTGATTGGAAGACTGAAGCCCAGTTCTATATCATTGATCCAAATACTTCATTCACTGCTTTTCTTGGTAGTCCTTGGATACATCAGAACAAGATCATTCCATTCTCCTTTCATCACTGCATCAAGTTCAGAAAAGATGGAATTGAGTACCGTGTCAACGGGGATGAAAAACCATTTTCAGTTAGAGAGGTTGGGATTTATGAGGATGCGAACTACTATCTTCCTCAAAACACCCTTTCTCGTGAACTTGGATAAAATTCAAATGCAAATACAAAAGCAAAAGAAAATGAAGCAAAAGAAAAGATAAAAGAAAATGAAAATAAAAAGGAAAGTCGAAGTACACAAGAAAGGGGAATTGAAGAAGAAGTGGATCATATCACATTCCACCCAGTTCATTCCATCATATGGACATGTGGGTAGAATGGCTCAACCTCCACCGGTAGGCGAGGTAGAAATAGAGGCAATTTGGTGGGAGACCCCATGGCCTTCAATAGAGGTGTGTTCCAGGTTTAGGAGTACCCCTACTATTCACATAGACTTGGAATCCGGCTTGGAGGGAGAGTCTACTGTGATTAGTATACCAACAAAACCCCTCTCAGTGGGTTCGATCGGAGGTGACTTTTAATCCAGCGAGAGACGAAGACCAGACTTCCAAGCAAAATAGAGTATTCAAATCTGGTTTATGTGAAACTATTTATTGGGAACCTTAGCTTTCACTTACATCTCAAAAAATTGAAGGTTTAGTAGTTAAGGAAGTCCCTAAGTCTTAGTGACATGAAAGAAGTTCTTTTGGGTTCATCATCTTCAAGCTTGATGTAGGACTTGAGGAAGATACTTTAAAGAATTAATGGAATTACCTTTTGACTTTTAGTCGCATTGTATTCAAAATCTTATACAAAAGGTTTAGTTCCTCACACATGGTCTACGGGTTAGAATACTTAGCTATGGAACAATACAGGCGGAACTGATCAAGAGCGGGTAGGATTGGTCAGGTGATCTGAAGATTACTACTTGTTACCAACCATTTAGAATCTAATATGTTCTTCTCACACATCCCCAACTCTTATGAGAATGTGTGTCTATAAACTTCAGATGATCCAGATGATCTCCAAGTCAAAGAGGCACCACCAAAATTTGAAGAGGAGATTCATTCAACAATTGATAAACTTAAAGAAATCAACCTCGGGACAGAAAAAAAATCCTCGCTCGACATACATCAGTTCATTGCTAAATGAAGAAGAAACCAATGACTTAGTTAGGCTATTGATTGAGTTTAATGACTACTTTGCACGAAGTTATGAAGAAATGCCCTGATTATCTCCTTACGTATAGTCCACAAGCTAGCAATAAACCCCTAATGTTACCCCTATTAAGCAAGATCCTAGACACATGTGATTAGAAATTAAACAACATGTCATTTCTGAAGTCAAGAAATTGATCGATGCTGGTAAAAATATCCTACTTGGTTAGCTAGTGTCATCCCAATTAAGAAGAAAAATGGCTAAATTCGCATTTGCGTCAATTTTAGGGACTTAAATAAGGCATGTCCTAAGGATGAGTTTTCTCTTCCTATACTAGAGTTAATGGTGGACATCGCCTCATGTCATGCAGTCATTTCTTTCATGGATGGATCATCTGGCTATAACCAAATCAAGATGTCTCCTGAAGATGAAATAAACACTGCTTTCTGAACCAATCATGAAATATCATTTCATTTAATGAGAGGAAACTCTCATTAAGGAAGATGATTTAAATTTATTGGTTTAAATTTTATTCATTTCAACTTTATCAGGAGAATTAGAATTCTCTTTCGCTACCCTCTCTTTTCTTCTATTGATTAGGAGCAAAAGTAAATCTTGTCACTTTATCTTTGTTTATGTCATGTCATCTTCCTCTTTTGACTCTCTCCCAAACTCTTAAGAATTTAAGATTTTGGAAAGGTCTAAAAGAAGGTTACCTCCAAGTCACTTCTTAGAATTCGATAATCAACTTGAGTAGTTGGTTTTCCAATATTCTAGTGGACTTGTGGAAATTAAGATTAAAGTTTGTTGGCATTCATGTATAATTTTCTTCTATAAGAATAGAAGATTTTCATTAAGTTCCTTAATCAACCTCTGGCTAAGGTCAATAAGGCATTCCCTTTGGGATGATTTTTGTTTTCATTCTTCTTTTCTAAGTGCAATTCAAACTTCAATCATGGTGGGAAAAGGGGCAATAGCTACAACTATGCCTCCTTTTGATTTAAGTTTTCTCAGGGTTTGAAGGAACTCTTTCAGTTCGACTTACATCCTTAAGTGTTTTGACACCTTTTGAATGCAATAGAACAAAGGGTGTTCATTGAAGGACCTTGTCCTGATTCTCTTTAGCTCTAGTACGAAGCCAAAGTAAGATTAAGGACATATTTTAAAATCTGAAGTACTTTTCATACTTTCAAAAATTTAACATTTCTTTTCCATATTGGAATGGTTTCAGATCCATCTTAACCAGATTTAGGTCAACAAAAATGTCTGGATTTTTTTTATTTCTCTCACCACTCGTTTTATTTTGAGATTTGGTTCTAGGATCCAATCATTGAACTATGAAAAACAAAGAGTTCTAGAACCTCTAGTCAAGATGTTGGATAGACTCAACCAAGAATGAAATGGAGAGGTATCCAACAGAAAGAAAGGCAGTCTAGACCGGTGAATGACACTAGTACACTGCCGATGTATAAATAACCCTTTATTTCTAAAGATGGAGAGAGGAACCAATCCCCAGCGGAGTCGCCAGAAATATGTTGGTGTTTTCTTTGGAATAGAGAAAAGAAATGACACCACATAGAGTTTAGGAATATTTTATTTAGATGATCAAATATGGCATTAAGGAATAAACATACTATCTTGAAAGATAAATATGCTCTTCTGTAATGGATTCAATCATTTCAATAAAAGACTCCTAAGGTTAATGGGTCTTTCATGTATTAGAGTATTTTTCCTTGAACTACATGAAAAAGTAGAACAGGGTTTATTTTATTCTGGGATCATGGTTCCCTATAAAGGCAAGCCTCTATAATTAATTACATCTTAGGAAGTGTCTCTTCCTAAGAATACTCTTGATTAAAGAAATAAGTAGTTATTCCTAAAGACTACTAAGGTAGCTTTCAAAGGATTGATTTTGAGAAATTCAATTGGGAGAGGTCCAAATTTGAGAGAGTTATTTTCATGAGTCAAATGGGAAAAAGTAGGAAATATCTATTGATACTGGAATACCCAGTAGACATTTCAATTATCCTATAATTGGGCTTCAAATTTGGGATTTAATTTTAGATTTTTAAGTTGTCATTTTCTTAGAAATCTTGGACTTAGATTTTAGCAGCACAAGACTGCTAAAAAGCTTAGGGTTGAAGACTTATTCTTAAAAGGATGCTTCAGAACCTAGTCTACAGGTGTTTCTAACACACGTCAGATACTCGACCTAGTTCTATCCTTTGGAATCATTGGTCATTCTCCTTACTTGAGAGAACTAACCTATCCCTGACTCTTCTAGACTTACAACTTGCCTAGAGAAGACTGTCAGCTAACACCACCTAAGCACATTTTAAAATCATGAGCCTAAGTCATATGAATGCAAGATGGTTGGAGATTAAAAGAAAATCACCACCACAGCACAACATATCACAGGAGATTAAAAGAAAATCACAAAATGATCTAACCTAGATCTTGGGTGTGTGACCTAAGTAATCTAGTGTGTGTAGAAGTGGGGTTTGTATGATAAGTCTTTGCTAGGCCATTAAGTTTAAGTTTGAACTTTGAAGTTTGAATTGGTTTAATTTTTACCATTAGTTGGTTTCAATTCAAATGACTTAATGATTTAATTCCCATTTTATGTTCATTTTATTTGGTTAAAGTAATATTTAAGTTTTCAAGAATGAGAATTAGAATGAATTTTATTTTTCACTTACTTTATTCCAGATCCTAAATCCTAATGAAGTTTCAAAAAGTTTAACTAAAATCCTTAAGTATTTTAATTAATCCTTTTGATTTTATTTATGTTTGGATTTGATTTTTGTAATTTTATTTATTTGAATTGCTTTGTTTGATTTAATTTGTTTGATTTATTTCATTTTGAATTAAGTTATATGGATTTCATTTTATTTGGATTATGTTAATTTAAAGAGTTTGATTTTATTCAATTTAACTTAAGTTATTAAATTATGAATTTGTAAGCTTATGTTTTAAGTCCATTAATATGAATTACTACCTAAGGTTTGTTCATAGATTATTCTTATCCTGAAGTACTTAGGTTAATTACTTGATCTAATTTGATTACCTAGGTTTTAGGTTCATTATTTAAATTCATTAAGGATGAGTGTTTTCATTAAATTTTATTGATTCAAAGGTTAAGGTTTAAGTTAAGTAATAATTTTATTAACCTAAGATTTTATTTTATTAACCTAAGATTGAATTTGATCACCTTAATTGACTTAAGATATTTAGAAGTTTCTTAATAGTTTTCATGTTTGATCGAGATTAGTTTGAATTACCACTTTATTTAATATGTTAATTAATATAATTAACCAATATTTGATTAATATTGACCTAAGGATTTGGAAATTTAAGAACTCCTAATCCAGAGATCAATTAGACTTGAAATATTACTAGAAAATTGGGTTATATGCCAATTTTATATCCCTAAAGTTTCAACTTGATTAACGATGTAATTAGGGTGTAATTAAGGTATTAATTATTTCATTAAAATGTAAATTATATTAAGATTCATTAAGAAATTTTATTTTTTACTTATTCTTCATTGAAATACCTTTCCAATGAGGGTTTATTCATAATTTTTGGTTAACTGGTTGATTTATAATGATTTAATTAATTTTAGATTATTTAATTGAATTATTTAATTCATTTAATTATCTAATTAAGTTAATTAGTGATCTATTAGGTTCATATAGGTTTGATTAGGTTTAATTAGTATTCTGATGTTCATTAATGTTCATTATGTTGATTTAGGATTATTAGATTAAAGTTTTCTAATTATTTCATTAAAGGGTAATTAATTTAATTAGTTTAAAGGTTGCACATGAAATTATAATTTCCTTTGAATTGAGAATTAAATCCCAAAAATTTATCTAAGATATATTTTATGCTTAATTTAATTTTCCCAAAGTTTCAAATTAATTAGATTATTAATTTGAGAGTAATTAAGGTTTAATGTTTTTCAATTAAACCTAAATTAAGAAAAATTATCAAATAAAAATTGAGGATTTTAATTTCTATGGATTTCTCTCATCAAGACAAATCCATAGAGCTTTTATTTGTAATTTTTTGATTTTTCTTTGATTTTAGATGATTTTTTTTGAAGTTTTATGCATTTTTTTTAAAATTAATTAAACCGTTAAACAACTAAACCTAACGGTTTTAAGTGTGGGTGGCGCAGGTTGAAAATGTTGGGTGATCTGGGCCGATCAGCTCGGATGGTCCAAGTTGCCCCCGTGGTCCTTCAAGAATTTAAATTAGATCATGCGCCTAGATCTGGACCGTCCGATCCAAATATATGGATCGGATGGCAGAGAGCTCATCTCCTTCATTTCCCGCGGGAGCTAAGAACCGTCTGACTTATTTTTCTAATATCTTTTGATATAGGTAACGAAATCACACGATTTCAAGTATTACACGATCTTGGAAAGAAATCCTATGATTCTATACAGTTGGATCAACTTGAAGGTCACATTTCCTATGAAATTGATCAAAATTGAATTCTTTAAGAAAAAGCTTGACGTCAACAATGGCGTACTTCAATTTGTTGAACGATTGGCCTTGCAATTGATCCTAAAATTTTGATTCTTTGAAAGATGATTGTGCGCCAAAGGAATTGAGTCAATTCCTTATCTTTTGATCTCTCCACCAAGCTACTTCTCTACACATCGGCTTTGGTGGTTTTCACTTTTTTCATGGCGGGAGTGGGAAAGGCTTTGATTGAGTTCAGTTTTGAGTGGTGAAGGTGTTGGAGAAGTCAAATTTGGCTTGAGGTTGTGTATATGTTCTTCTTTTACTTTGGTTGAGCACTATTCTCTTTATTTCCTCTCCCCTTTTCTTCTTTCTTCTCTTCTTTTTTTTTTGGCTAGAGTGATGGCAAGCTCCTTTTTAAGTTTTCTTGATTGCTTTCATTGCCTTGAAGGTAGCCACCCTTGTTAAGGGTGGAGTTTGATGTGGGAAGAGGGAAATTCAATTTCCTTCTTCCCTCTTTTCTTCATTTATTTTATTATTATTTTACTGATTTATTTATTAATTTAATGGTGAATTGCATTTCTCATTTCATTTTTTTTGAATGTGAATTGCATTTCATATTATCCCATTTAACATAAATAGATTAAATTTGGTTCCAATTAAAGTCAAATGACCAATTTGATATAGTTGAAATAGGTTTGAACTCCAATCATGCTTTATCATGTGCATGGGATGAATTGGAGTGGCTATTTTTATTTGATTTCAATTATATTTTGATGTAAACCCATTTGACCCAAAGTGGGGTTAATGGGTTATGTTTGATTTCATTTGGGTCAAATGACCCATTTGGCTTAATCATATCCAATGGTGAATTAAATTATGTTTATTGTTATTCCCAAATGATTTTAAATGATTAATTTGAGTTTATTTCAATTTAATTGAGGTTTGAATCCAATAAGACCCATTTAGGCTATTTTAAACCAAGTGGTATAATTCACCAATTTTAGTACTAAATGAATTCAAATCTTTTTATATTTATGATCAAACTTATTTATTTAATCATTTGGAATGTTTGAAATGATTTAATTTGGCCATATTTTTGGTGGGTTGACTTTTGACCAAGTGGGTCCCACTTGAGTCAAACCTAGGTTGACTAGATTTGACTTTAGATTTAATTTAGACTTTCCATTTTATTTTGTTTATTTATTTGAATTGATTCATATTGGATGCTTGAGTTGACTCTACCTGAGTCAAACATGTTAGATCCAACCCAATGCGACTTCCCTAGGTTAGTAAGCATTGAATTATAAAAATCGTATTTGAGATTAGGATCTCCTAATTGCTAAACTAACCTCATCCAAAATTGAGGTCAACAAGAACTTTCGATTAAGGCTAGTCATTAGATCGCTAAACACGTAGCGTATAGTAGCATTATATAAAGTTTTAGAATTTAAAATATGAAATTCATCATTTTAGCTTAAACTGGATGGTTTGGGGAATGATGACGTGCCCGATCTAGATCCCATAGTTCCATCATCCTGGCCATGTGGTCCCTAGTCTATTAGGAGGTAGTTAACCCAACAAAGGATTCTTATGTTCATGGATTACGTCATTAAGAAATTTTGTGACTGGGGTGGTGTTTATCTAAGGAGATATGCTTAAGTCTAAGCTGAGCTTTTACCCTATCAAGTATACCCTATGATTCACACAACTCAAAGGCGAGCTATTGGGACAGGTATAGTAGTGATCGTAATATAATGGAGCCTTCGCCAAAAAACCACCCATTCACATGCATTATCTATGGAATTGGCCACATCGAGGACATCACGCCCTTTCGGCATGAGATTGATCGAGAGTGAACATAGCAGAACACTTAATTTGACATTAACTTCATTATGACCTAGAGTTTTCTTAATTTGTTACCTCTGACAAACAGTTACGGAAGGTGGATAGATTGAGTTTTGCTTTAAGCTTTTAATGATTGAATTTCATTTGAATAGTTTTTAGATTGATATTTAATTTGAGTTAATTTGATTTAAAAATAGAATCACATTTTGATGGAAATATCCCCTCCGGTTGAAATCACCATTCAACACGGCCATCATCGAGGTAGTTAATTGAGTGAATCAAATATATTTGATAACTTTAGATTCTATCAACTCTGTTTAGCTCTTAACAGAAGATCATACCTACTATCACATGACAGAATTAGCTTCTCTGATATTTTAATAAGTTGATATTCTTGTGATAGATTTTAAGTTTTATTAACGACAATCCTAAGCTAAACCAAGCAATCACAACATCCTGACACTTGAATTTAAACATTGGTGTGGGGTCCATTAGTGTATTTGAGAATGTCTTAATTAACTTTCTATTAAATGTGTTTAATGTGGTGAATTTTTATTTATTTAAAAGCTTGCATATATCTTTCAAAGCTTATGTTAAGTTATTAAAAATATCATGTTATTATGTTTGAAAACTCATTAAATTGAAATGCTTGAATATTGTGTTTACTTGAAAGTGAATGTAAAATTTCACTTTATTTAAGTATTTACGTGTCTTGAAATATAAATTCAAAAGACAGTTTAATTTATTATTTTACATGAAAATTCAATCCCTCAGAGACACTTCAGTGAATCAATGGAGTGTAATATTCAAGTTGATTCCTCTTTTTTTTTTGAAGGTTCCTCATTTAACTTGTTTCTTATTTTCATAAATAAGGCTATGAATTTCTGCATTTTCATGAAACATCCTTAGATATCTCCATCTCACAAATGGATCAATCCATATTATGAATATCTATATCTTTTTTCTTTTCAATTCAACCTTTAACTCCATAGAATTCCTCCATGCAAATGTTTATTTTCAATATAATGCTATAAAACTTCAACCAAAACTTCAAGTCTTGAATTGAAGTTAATATATGATGTACATCTTATTCAAATTCTCCTACACTCATGTCCCCCACCCCTTTTTTTCTGATGTGGGTCTTTCATTACTCCCTCAATTTCTATAAATAAACCAAGAGGGTGTCTTACATTTCATTCCATTTGTTTGAGGAGTTGGAGTGCTTGAAAGAGAAGGGAAAAAATTTTAGTGCTTCAACTCGCTAGATAAATTTTGTAAGTGTTTTCACCTCTTTCTCTCTTTCTTTGTTTACTTTGTATTCATTGTATGTTCTTTTTCCTCCCCCTTTTTTATTGTTTGACGCTTTAATTTGAATTTAGGTTTCTTTGCTTAACATTCTTAAGCTGATTTTTTTTTATTTTCCATTTTTTTCTAAGTCAAAAGATTTGACAAAATTTTTGACATTTAGGGAACGACATCAAATAGATGTTGACTCATATGACAATAGCATGCGATGTCTTGTGACACAAACCAATTTTTCATCTCAACCTAATGAGCATGATGAGGCCTTCAAACCTGAAATATAAGCATATAGACATTGATCACATGTTGTTGACTTATTTTCTATGTGCAATGATTGAGGCAGATGGAGATGTCAAACTAAGAGAAGAACCCTAATGATGATGTTCCTCTCGATTGAGGAAAAGAAAGGCCGAGAAGGGAGATGGAAAGAGAAATGTCGAAAACCAAGAGAATAACCCACCGAATGATGGTGCTCCTCTTCAGTTGCAGCAAAAAAAAAAGGAATTGGAAAGGTAATGGAAAAGCGATCAAACCAGAGAAGAAATCACTAATGATGGTATTCTTCTCATTATGGAAAAATGTAATGGAAATTTCTTGAGGAGAAAATGAGGGAAAAGAAGAACATAAGAACTTGCCTTTGAATGAGGAAGTGGATCTTTCAGTTGAGGAAGGAAGTCAAAGATTAAGGGAAGGGGAGGAGAAAGAAAAAAAGGAAAGAAGACATAAACTCTTCTTTGGCTTGGAGAAGAAAATCAAAAAGAAAGTTACCTTTGGTTTATATGGGAAGGAAGAGGAAAAAATGGAGAGACCTCTTTCATCATTGAAGGAATGGTTTTAGAAGGAGGATATCTGCTAACATGGAAGAAGGAGATCATTGTTTGAGCCATTGAATCATGTGAAGGGAGGAGACTCTTGTGTGAAGGAGGAAGAATCAACTAACGTCATTGGAGTGGTAATTTAGGGATTTATGGTAATTTAGGAATTTAGGTTAGGGTTAAATTGATTTTCTAAGTGTTTAATTGTATTTAATGTGAATTTTACATCGACATGATTAAGTAATTAAAATACATATCAATTCAAGATTATTTTGATATTACGAAGCATAGCATTCCATTTTATAATCGAGGGCTTGGTTCTGTCACATCAAATTGAGTCCATTTTAAAATCTATCACTTTCGCAATTTTGCATAAACTTGTTGAATTTAGTGTGAATAATCTTACTAGATTTTGATGTTTTGAGGCTAATGGCTCAATTAATTTCATGAACAGAGATCATTTGGTTTGCGATGGTGCCTCCTGACCTTGATATGCACGCAGGTACATTGATGACTTGATCGCTTGATCGGTTGATCATCGAGTTATGAAATATTTATATTATGACTAATTTCAATGTTTTAAATGTGATGGCGAAGTCCGTTCATCAATCGAAGATCATTTGGGCTAACTTTGGTGATGCCCCGTGTATTTCAGCCTCAATTTATGTGCTGTCACTTTCGATCCTTCGATTTTGGTACATACTTGTTTGAATTGAGCGTGGATAGTCTCATTTAATAATTTTTGATATTTTGAAGCTAACGACACAATCAATTTTATGAACAAAGATTGTTTGGACATCGTCATAGTTTTTTTTTCTTGATATACACATCAACACATTGATAGCTCAATCACTTGATTGGTTGATCGTTAGATTGTGTAATATTTATATTCTGATCAATTTCGACATTCTAAATGCAAATGGAAAGTCCGTTCATCAATCAGAGGTCATTTTGACTATTTTCAGTGATGTTCAATACATTTTGAGCCCCAATTTGCGCACTATCACCTCCAAAGTCTGTTGAATTCTACTTATTGGCTCAACTTCTATATGGAGGTAAAAAAGGAATTTAAATCAAAGGAGATTTGGGAGATTATTATATTTTCTATAAAATATGAGAAGAAACCCTTGACTTCTATACATTCAATGTGGATGTTGATCTCATTTTAGAATGAGCTCTCAACACCTCCATCTTAAAAATAGACTTCTCTTAGACTTTAGAGCCCAGTCTTAAGACACATCTAGTGGTGGACACTCTAACCTAGCTTTGAGGCTTAGAAGAGTTAGCCATAAGAATAGGTCATGCCTTGGGGTGTTAAGAAATTTTCCTACCCCACTTAAACCATTCCTCACTTTCCTTCTTTCAAGTCAAACTCAAATCAATTCTATTTTCTCCAAATTCAAATCAACTCCATGATTGAAATCCATAATTCAATTCTATGATTGAAACCCATGATCAAAATCCATCAAAACTCTTTTCAAGTCCTTGCTTCTTGGGACTTAACTAAAATCATGATCTAAACTTATTTAAATCTTTGAAATTTTCTCATAATCCATTTATATTCTCATATATAAATGAAATATAAATTCAAACCCATCAAATCAAATTCAAAATTCCAAATCAATTCATGAAAATTCTCTTAAGTCCCTTTAATTTTCCATCAAAGGACTTAGCCAAAATCAACTCTAAACTTTGATCTATTCAAACTCATGGGATTTTCTTAAAACTTATTTATATCTTTAATTATTTTCTCATATAAATTAATCCAAATTAAATTCCAAATTTAAAATTGAAATTCCTTAAATCCCTTTTTCATTATTGGATTTAACCTAAACCTTGATCAAACCATTTCCAACTCATGGATTTTCTCAAAGTTATTTGTATTCTCATTTATATTCTCATATGTAAATGAAATATAAATATAAATCAATCCAATCAATTCAAAAATTAAATTTCAATTTAAAAATTTCCTTAAATCCTTTAAATTCCCTTTAAAGGACTTATACAAAATCTTGATTAAACCACTTCAAATCCTTCAACTTTTCTCATGATCAATTTTATATTCACATAAATGAAATATAAATTCAAACAATCAAAATCAATTCCAAAATCAAACTCAAATCAAAATCAATCTAAGCCTTAAGTAGCCAAATCACTCTCAAATCAAGCCAAATCCTTGATTTTCTCTGTTCAATCAACCCTACAATCATATATATAAATCCAAACTTCAATCACTCAATCAAAACTAATTCAAAATCAAAAAGACCCTTTCATATTCTTCCTTTGAATATGAATTTTCAAATAGTCAAAATCCATTTGACTTCAAACCACTTGAAAATGGATTTATATTTCAATCATAAGTCCATACAATATATCAAACTTTGACCAAGCTTTTGACCTATTTGAGTGACCTAAAGTATCCTTATGAGCCAACTTTTGATCCTAACCAAATTGGATTGAACCAAACTCATATCCTCATGATCAACAATCATCATGGGATGATCAATCAATCAAATTAGGTCAAAAGTCAAACTAAGGGTTGACCAAGTCAACACTTAACTAAAATGAAATTTTCATGACCAAACTCCACCATAGGCCAAATTGATTGAAATCATTGATCTAAGTTCACTCATGACCTATGTTTGAACTTGAAAAATAATATTTGAGCCTAACCTAGCCCAATTATTGATTGTTGACCCATCTTGACCTAAAGGGCCAAAACTTTTTTTGTAAATTGATTGAAACCAATGGGTCAAGTCCATTCCAAATCACTTGTGGAACTTGACCAAAACCTCAATTGGCCAACTAGACTATTGCAGACCTGACCTAAATGAAGCCATATGAGATAAAACTAAATATATACCAAATTGAACCAAACCAAAGTTGCCAAAATATTTCAAATAGTCATATGAACCCAATTTGACCATAGTCAACTTGTTGATTTTGACCTAAATGAGTCAACATGAGCCAAACCTTATCAAATGGATTCCAAATCCAATGAAACTTGTCCAAACCTAGTTTCTCCACATATCCAACATGTCTAAAGTAGAAAAATAGCAAAATGATTATTTTACCACTAGGCCATAGAACAAATTTTGGTCTAGCCCATGGGTATTTTGACCATACCCTATTAACAATCACTTGAGGCTTTCTTAAAAGCTTAAGGGGACTTAGTGATGAGTGGTGCACCTAATCCAATGAGTTTGGGTCAGCCCAATTGGCCCCTAGATCAAACCTGACCACCTAGCTCAAAATTGAGTTTTCAAATTCCCTTATAAGCTCAATTTGATGCATATGGGAGGTTGGCAATCCACTCAACACCTCAAATCGACCATGTGCAAGGATCTAACTACAACCCTCCCAATCTTAATTGGATCAAAATGGCAAAGAATGGTTGCATATTGCCATGTGAGATATCTCTAATTCAATGAAATTTGAATTCCTCTATGAAGCCTAATCCTTAAAAAATCGAGAGAATTCCTAAGGTCTTTAGAGAGGATTTGAATTATTCTTTCTTGATTTTGCACAGTGCAAAAATAAGAGCGGTATAGTGAATTGCTAACTTCCACTACACTTGATTTCCTCCAAATCCTCCTACACACTTCTTCAAAGGACCAATTGAGCTCACTCAATCACATTAAGTTCCCTTAAAGGAGAGGATCAATTCAATCAAAGATGAAGCCCAAGTGAAGTGGTGTTGGTCGATCCATTGATCCACTCAATCCCAAGGCCTGAATTTCAAGCTTGTCTCCACCCTATCAATCTGTATGATCACCTCTAGCGAGGTATGGAATTTTTTGACCACTTATCTTAGAAGGTGTTGGTACTTTGTGAAAGAAATGTTCATGGCATGTGAAATCCACCATTGGATAGGTTTGTAATTGTGCTTAGATGTGTGGCAATTTCATTCCAATCGAATGATCATCTCCTCTTAGATCATGGACTCTTTGATCCTCGGGAAGAAGCTCATCTCAGACATCCATAGATGATTGAGATTATTTGGCACATTTAGTAAATCCATTTGTTTTAAATCAAGTGAATCCTTAGCCATCCATCTTTTGATTATGGGAGGATATAAGCGTGCGCCCCCATTTGGGATGCGTTTAAGTCATCCCCTCACAACATGATGAGCCATTTATCACGCATTGGCTGAATTAGGATTAGGGTTAATTGAAATTCCTAATTAATCCATGGAACTAAAATTCATAATTCCCCTAAAAAATTAAAAATATAAGAAAATGTTATGGAAAGATAGTTTCATCTAGAATATTTTAAAAATTTACGCTGTGAACTTGGCTCTTTAGGAAAAAAAATAAATCTTTTACCTAACTTAAGAGTTCAAATTAAAATTAAATAACTCATAACCTCACCTAAATCTTAGGTTTAAAATCAAGATAAAAGAATTAGCAACCCCTTAGTTGGATGAGCATTTCTTTTATAATATCATGCACAAATGCATCTTATTTCACTCTTGATTGGAGGGCTTCCACCTTTGCCGGAGAAACTTGGCTTGACCTTTAAGAGCCATGGTGAAAACTCACCTCCTCCTTCTCACGATTTTGGCCAATAATTTTATTTCATTAGTCATGAATCCTATTAGCTTTGAAATAAAATTATCCAAAAATAAAATAAAATGAAATTTGAAATACATTAGATTTAGATTTTTAAGCATGCCCTTTACATGATCTAGTCTCTTTAGGAGTGAGTTTAAGGACTTAGTCTCTTTCTACAAAATAACAGCCTAGCTATCTTATATAATCATAAAGATTTGCTTACATGTATTTAAAATTATAGGAGGATTTAATTGGCGGCCACCCCTAGGCGGTTGTAAGTCCAAGCTGTCAGGTGGTTTGTCCTCTCTTATGGAGGTAAACTAATTACCCATTTTCATCTTAGATTTAGGTTGTGAAGCTCCCTAGATTTAGGTTCTTTGGTTGCTTCTCACCTTTGTGGACCATAAGCATAATTCCTCACCTCTTAGGAATTTTCTTAATCTTATGTTAAGGAATCTTAAGTCCCAAAATTCTAACAAGAGAATGCAACTCAAATAAACTAAATTAATTTCTAAAATATAAAGCCCAACTATAGGATAGTCTGAGAAGCTCGCTAGGTTTTCTAGCATCGTGAGCATCTCCTACTCATCTTCCATTTTGGATTGGATAATAACTCCCTCTTTTGATCAATCCCATTTGATCTTCAAACATAAAATAATCATTGATAGTCCTTCCCTAATAAAATCTTCAAAGACAATGATCATTTACCTTAATCGAGAGTTTTTCCTAAGGGATCATATCCCTTAGGATGTAATTAACTATGGGGGTTTTCCCCTTTAGGGAACTTAACGAACCCGGTTTAAAATAAACTCTACTTTACTTTTCTATGTAAAGTAGCGGAAGAATCTCTGATACATATGCATACACATCATCCTTAGGAGTCCTTATTGTGGTGATTGGTTCCATTAAAGGGTAGTGATTTCTATCTCTCGAGATAGTACACTATTTTCTTAATGACATATCTGATCACCTGAATAAGTACATCTATGGATCTGCATGGCATCTTACAAAGATGAATTTCTATAAGGTCTCCTCTTTCTTTTCTCCCCATAGATTTGAAAGGCGACTCCCTATAAGAGATTTATTCACCACGGATTTTTCTAGCGACTCCGCTGGGGAAATTTTCTCTCTCCATCTTTAGTAAATGATCATTGTCTTTAAGCATCGATAGTGGATTTGTACTTTGGTATGAATCCAAGACTATCCTTCTTTTCATTGGCACTTAGCTCATTTCATCCTTGAGTTGAGTTGGCCAACATCTTTAGGTTTTAGGACCACATTCCTTGTTGGTCTTAAAACCCCCGTTAGGTTCCCCAATGGGTAAAATGAAAAGATCTAAAATAAAAATAAACATTTTTTTAAGACTTCCTCCTTATCATTTTCATGATAAGGAAAGGTTCATCCTAAAATAAATAAAATCTTCCATAAAGAACTTTGCTTTTTCAAAAGCACCTTTCCAAAAATGCACTTAATAAAATATTTTCCATAAAATTTTGTCACCCTCATTTAACAATTCCCATAATTGTTACATGTAGGGATTTTCAAAAATAAAACTAATAAAATTTTCCAAAAGCACAAATGAACATCTCCTTTCAATAAAAGATTTCATTTTCAAAATAAAATGAACAATCATGTTTTCTAAAAGTAACAATCATAATCATAAAGTTTTCAAAAGAACACATGAATCTTTCTATTTCAATACACTCACACTTATTGAATAGAAAGTTCATTTATAAACAAAATCAAATTTTCAAAAAGCACACATGAATACCTTCATTTAATATACTTAAATTTATTAAATGAAGATTTCATTCCCAACTAAAAAAAAAAAAAATATCATTTAGGAAATCCCACTTAAACATATCCCACACATGTTTTAAGTTAGAATTACTCCCTTAAAAAAAAAGCAACATTCACACACAAAAAAAAAATTCATATTTCAAAAATAAAATCTCCATTCTACATACTTAAATTTTTTGAATGGAAGTCCTCTTTTCAAAACATTAAACTTCAACAATCATATTTCAAAAAAAATTCAAAACATACATTTGGAACCTCACTTAGCATAATCAAATTTGCCAAGTGAAGTTTCCAAATCCAAAATCAAAATCAACAATCATATTTCAAAAAAAATTCGAACATACATTTGGAACCTCACTTAGCATAATCAAATTTGCTAAGTGAAGTTTCCAAATCCAAAATCAAAATCAACAATCATATTTCAAAAAAATTTCAAACATACAAAAAAAATTCATATTTCAAAATAAAATCTCCATTCTACATACTTAAATTTTTTGAATGGAAGTCCTTTTTTCAAAACATTAAACTTCAACAATCATATTTCAAAAAAAATTCAAAACATACATTTGGATCACTTAGCATAATCAAATTTATCAAGTGCAGTTTCCAAATCCAAAATCAAAATCAACAATCATATTTCGAAAACAAATTCGAACATACATTTGGATCACTTAGCATAATCAAATTTGCTAAGTGAAGTTTCCAAATCCAAAATCAAAATCAACAATCATATTTCAAAAAATTTTCAAACATACATTTGGAACTTTATTTAGCATAATCAAATTTGCTAAGTGATGTTTCCAAATCCAAAATCAAAATAAACAATCAAATTCAAAAAAAAAAATTTAAACACATTTAGAATTTCACTTAGCATAATCAAATTTGCTAAGTGAATTTTCCAAATTCAAATTCAAAATCAACAATCATATTTCAAAATTTTCAAACACATTTGGAACCTCACTTAACATACCCAAATTTGTTAAGTGAACTCTCCAAATCCAAAAAAAATTCAAAATTTTCAAACAATATTTGGAACTTCATTTAACATACCCAAATTTGTTAAGTAAAGTTTCCAAATCCAAAATTCAAAACTTTTCAAAACATATTTTGGGACTTCACCTAGCATATTCAAATTTGCTAAGTAAAGTTTCCAAACTCAAAACAAAAACTTTCAAACACTTTTGGAACTTCTTCCTTAGCATACCAAATTTTCTAAAGAGAAGTTTCCATTTTTCAAAATCAAAATGAAATCAAAATTTCAAACACCATTTTAAATTTCATTTAGCATACTCAAATTTGCTAAGTAAAAATTTTCATTTCAAAACTAAATGGGACTTCATCTTTATCATACCAAATTTGCTAAAGTTGAATCTCCACTTTCAATCATCTCAAAAACAAAACAAAACACTTAGGATTCCCTTAACATAACAAATTTGCTAAGGATCCCTTTTCAAAAATCAAAATATTCCAAACAAATGTTAGATTTTCTTAGCATACCTAAATTTTCCAAGGATCCTATTTTCAAAAATTAAATAAAATATACTTGGATTATTCACTAAGCATACCTAAATTTGCTAAGTGAGAATTCCAAATTTTTCTGAAATCAAAATAAAATTTACAAAAGAAACAATCACTTTTACTTTACTTAGCATACCTAAATTTCTAAGTAGGTAAGAATTCAAAAATAATCAAACAACACAAATCAATATAACCCCTACTTTAACATACCTAAATTTGTTAAAGGAAAGGGACCTCATAATCAAAATTCAAAACATTAATGAACCTATGGAAGCATCCTATCAAAATTTTGAATCCATATTTCAACATACTCAAATTTATTGAAGTTTGGATTCATATTCAAATTCTCTTTCAATCAATCTCTTCAAATCTATTTTAACAAACACTTCCAAGTTTTGGATGTGGGTTTAAATTTTCAAAATTCTAAATTCAAAATCTTTGGAGACTGAAAATTGATACAAGTTCATTTCTCATTGCAGATTCTTGTGATGAGTTTTCAATTTGATTCAATTTTATGGTCGAAATGGTTCTTATTTATCTTTCTCTCACATGGATCTAGCTTTAGATCGGTGACTTCCCCATCTGGCATACCCACTTGATCCATTTTGGGGATTTGAGGGGCCAGATCACTGTGAGGGCATTCCTCACCATAGATAGAAGAAAGGTGGGCGTCATCGGTGACTTACCATGATTTAGATATCTCCTCACTAAGAGGAGGCATCACGGACTTGTTTTAGTCATGCCCAGTCCTAGTTGAAGTTCATCGTAGAGTTGCCCCTGTTGCCCCAGTGCGGGCTAGCACCCTACCATATACCCTCCAAGGGTAAGGCTCCCTTGGTTTCAAGGCTTGCCTCCCCAACATTTGAGTATGGGTCTAGTTCGCACTCCTCTCATCCTACTCGTACCTAATGTAGGAACAAGAACTGTATGGTCAAAGCGGTTCCTGGATAGCTGAGAGGTAGCAGGTCGACCATGGATGAGTCTCCCATGATCACTTCACCACTGTTATGCAAAACCAATTCTCTCTAGGATAGATAGAGGATGCCGAGGATCCATTCATTGCCTCCTCCTGGTGCACTTATAGCTACAATTTTAGGAGTAAGGGTCATCATGGTCTTCATTCTTACGCCGGTGGAGCATGGGCCTTCAGTGACCCAATTTGATCTTCAATCTATTATCCCTCACAGGGGGGAGGATTCATCGGGAGAGGGCCTGAGGCCCATACATCACATTACTAGCGAGGGTGGTTTTGTCGATTCGGCCCTTTGGTTGATTTTCAGCTCACTACTGCGTGCCGACCATGCGATAGTATTCTCCTCATGGGACCACCATTGGAGGTAGTTGTGCATAGAGTCGGTGGAGTATCCACCCCACCCTTGCGTCCATCATGTGTCAGATTTCATCTCCATTCCATCTAAGTCCATGAAGGCCACATATGAGGAAAAATGTACCTTGTTGGTGATCCGGCTACACCACCCATTGTGGTAGGGCCGAGCTCTCCTACTCGACCTTCTGCCCCAGTGGTGGTGCGGAAGGAGTGGCGATCCTGGAGCATCATGGTCATTCCTTCACTAACTTCAGTCGTATAGCCGAATGTGGAGATGGTGATAGTTATCAAGGATATTCTAGATGACAGTTTAGTTGCAGCAGTAGTAGAGGACCATCCTAGAATTGTTACCCCTATTATAACCAGTATCAGTTTGGAGTATAATTTTTCTAGTGAGTACAGTCCATACAGGATTGACTCCCCAGCTACAGGTGAGGTCTGGTTCCTCTCAGTTCATGATAGCGATCACTACCCAAATGTTTGTACCTGTTAGATCGATCCTTAGATGAGATAGTTGCACTATTTTATGGAAAGAAGGAGATCTTAGGGATGCTTGGTCTAATGAAGAAAATTGCTTCAATCCCAATGAAGATGACTTGATGGGGGATTTAGCTGGTGTATGCATGGTCGATACTAGAGGTTCTCTTCTTAGGGAGCAACAGACCATGGAAGGTGATGAGGTTAATCAAGGAGACATCGAAGAATCAGCCCATCACCTTTGACTTCAGTTAAGGCAGAAAGATGAGCAGATTGATAGGATGGTATTGTAGTTATAGGACTTGTTAGCGTATGTTAGTGCTTAAGCAAGCCCCTGTTCATCTAGTATCGATGTCACCAAGGTAGCATGTCTTAGACCCAGTTAAGACTCTACCTTCCGTTGAGCAAGCTAGCACTAGTCTATATAGGAAGGTAGTGGATAGTACTTTCATACATGAAAAGGATCTAAAATCCATGGTTGAGCAACAGGTGAAGGAAGCTTTGGCTCAAGCACAGGGAGGATCATCGGTTCAAAAGACCCTACCAAAGGAATTTTGATGTTATCCAAGATTATCCCAAGGGTTTGCCTCCTTCCTTCAAAACTTGATGGAATCAAGGCGACATATAACTCACTTGAGGGCCATTGTTGCAATGTGTGGTAGAGCTTTACTCTTTAGACTCTTTGTTAGTAGCCTAGCAGGTATTTCTTTTGATTGGTATGCTGAACTACCCAATGGTTCAGTTAAGACATTTGCTGAGTTAGAGCAACTCTTCATCAAGAGATTTATTGGAGCTCATCAAAGGGTTACTGTAGGTGATCTTGTAGCAACAACACTGAGTCACTTGTTGATTATATTCTCGATGGCATAAATATGAAGTGTGAATCATTATCAATAGCATGCCATTGAGATCTCTTGAAGAATATCCATATCCAGTCTTCATGCTTAAGGGCTTCACCATAAAGACATTTGAGAAACTAATCAACAAGGTGGCTAGTCTACAAGGAGAGGCCAAATAGTTGCCTTTTCCAGATCAGTTGCAAAAGCAGGAATCCAAAAGGTTTATGAGAAGAAACCTGGAGTGCTGAGGTTGATGGGAAAGCAGCTAGAGATCAATCGAGACCATGACCTCGCCTCCACCTCCTTTGCCACGGTAAACCCAACCTCCATGGCAGCCACCGCCTCGACCATACCACCATCGGTGGCATGCATATCCACGCCGTAGTAGCTATGTCCACCTACTCTTTTAGATAAGTTAAACAAACCTTATTCTTTTAAGAGGGAGGTCAGAAAATCTTTAAGAATCTCTTAAAGAAACCGATTTTACCCGAGCCTTGGAAGGAGTAGGCAAAGTCATGATCCAAACTTTTACCCTTACCATATGCTAGGCCACATTTTGGAGGATTTCTTTACATTCAAGACTAGCTTGAACATAGTTTCAAGATCGGTGTATCATTATCCCAAAGGAATACCTTGTGGAACAATCTTCCAGTTCCATTTGGGTAATCCTTAAGGATCCTACCAAAACCAAAGAAGGTTGGGACATTTCTTTGTCTAAAACCTCTAAGAAATTAATTCAAAAGATCAATAAGCTTTCTTTGCAAGTTCCTGAGTCATTTAAAACCTCCAACACCAAGGAAGGTTTGCAAGTTGCCAACTCTAGAAAGTGGGCTCAGCTGACAAGCATGTGTCACCAGAGATAGCCCTTTAGCATACCAACATGTCTCTCTAGCCTTCAATTGCCTTCTGGGTGACTTCTACCATTTTAGCTAGCTCTTTTGTTTCTTCTACTAGTAGAACTCTTGTATCAGCGGATAAGGGCATCAAATCCCTTACTCCACTCACTCTACTTGACTTCTACTTGTATCTCCAAATACTTTGAAGAATAAGTATTTGAATTACATTTATGTCTCTTCGATGAGTTGTCTTCTTCTATTCCTAATGATAACTCTTCAAGTCTAATTAACTATAATTCTGATCTTCCTCTTTTGATTGAGTTGGACCTTCTTCCTGAATACTATGGGTTCACCTCTTGAGATAGACTTGGAATCATCGATTTTGAGAGTGAGTAGAAGGCTGGGTGAGCGGTGAGGTAGAACACCACCTTGCCTCCAAAGATTACAAGTCAACCTCCGTGGCAAGGTTCTACCTCTAGGCGCACCTCTAGATGGGGAAACAAGTCATTGAAGTCGAGAAGCCCTTCCACATAATGCTCCACCCTTGGATATGCTTGTGGAAGACCAGGAAGGTGGACTACAATCCTTTCTCATCTAAGAAAGTTGTCATCTAAGCTAAGCATATGATGCCCTTGTCTTATCCAAAGAGATGAGAATCACTAATCAAGGGTCCTCGATCCAAATATTCTTAGCTCGGTGACCTATAGGTGAGGAAGCACATTATGCAAAAGAAGCCCAAGGGATCACCTTCACAGATGAAGACCTTCTTGGGACTTGGAGCAACCATCCCTATCACATCGACATGGATGGGTTGGTCATTAGGTTCTCATGGATTAGTGCATCAATGTTATGAGTCTAAAGACCCTTGCTATTTAAAGATCACATCTCTTCTCAGGAGATAAATGATGTTGAGAGGATTCAATGATCAAGGTGAGGGCTTTAGGTTCTATAGTGTTACATTGGAGATCGGTGACTAGAAGAAGCCAAGTTCTACATCATTGATTCAAATACTTCATTCACTACTTTGCTTTTTGGGCCTTGGATACATCGATCATTCCATCCCTTCATTAGTGCATCAAGTTAAAAGATGGAATTGAATACCATGTCAATGGGATGAAAATCATTTTTTAGTTAGAGGTTGAGATCTATGAGGATGCGACCTACTATCTTCCTCAAAACACCCTTTCATGAACTTGGACAAAATTCAAATGCAAAAGCAAAAAAGAAAATGAAGCAAAAAAAAAATAAAAGAAAATGAAAAGAAAAATAAAGTCAAGTGAGCAAGAAAGGGGAAGAAGAAGTGGATCCATATCACATTCCATCCACCAGTTCATTCCATCATATGGACATGTGGGTAGGATGGCTCAACCTCCACCAGGGGAGAGAGGGCATAAATAGAGTTCAGGAGGGAGACCCCCAGTTGGCCTTGAGCAGGTTGTGTTCAGTTCATAGGAGTACCCCCTACTATTCATAGACTTGGAATCTAGCTGGAGGATGAGTCTGTGATTAGTATAACCCCTCTCAGTGGGTTCCATTGGAGGTGACTTTGATCCATAGATGAAGACCAGCCTCCAAGCAAAGCAAAGTATTTGAATCGATTTATGTGAAACTATCGGATAGCTGGGAACCTTAGCTCTTACCTCATCTCGAAAGTTGAAGGTTTAGTAGTTAAGAAAGTCCCTAAGTCTTCTGGTGACATGAAGCGAAGAGGTTCTTTTGGGTTCATCATCCTCAAGTCCGAGCTTGATGTAGACTTGAGGAAGATACTATTAATGAATTAATGGAATTACCTTTTGACTTTTACTCACCTTGTGTTCAAAATCTTATACAGAAAGGTTTAGTTCCTCACACTTGGTCCAAGCATAGGCCAGAATACTTTGAAAATCTATGGAATAATACAGGCAGGGAAGCACAATCAAAAGCAGGACTAGGATTTGATACAGTGGGTCCAGTCGATGATGAAGATTATTGCCTAGTTATTACCAACCATTTAGAATTTGATAGGTTCTTCTCACACATCTCCAACTCTTATGAGAATGTGTGTTTAGAAACTTTAGATAACCTAGATGGTCTCCAAGTCAAAGAAACGCCAGTTTGAAGAGGAGATTCATTTAAGAATCAATAAGCTTAAAGAAATCAACCCTCAGGATAGAAAATCCTTTGCGATATGCATCATTTGTTGAATGAAGAAAAAACCAATGACTTAGTTAGGCTATTGACTAAGTTTAAAGACTGCTTCACATGGAGTTATGAAGAAATGCTCAGATTATCTCCTAACATTGCAGTCCACAAGCTAGCAATAGACCCTAACATTACCCCTATTAAGCAAGCTCCTAGATGCATGCGATTAGAAATTGAACAACATGTCATTTATGAAGTCAAGGAAATGTTGGTTTCATCGGAAGAAAAATATCCTACCCGGTTAGCTAGTGTCATCTTAAGAAGAAGAATGGCCAAATATTTGCATCAATTTTGGGACTTAAACAAGGCATGTCCTAAGGATGAGTTTCTTCCTATTAGAGTTAATGGTGGACATTACCTCTCATGTAGTATTTTCTTTCATGGATGGGTCATCTGGCTATAACCAAATCAAGATGTCTCAAGATGAAAGAAACACTACTTTTCAAACCCCGATCAAAATCTTCTATTATAGGGTCATGCCTTTCGACCTTAAAATGCGCTACAATACCAACGGGCCATGACTCGATCTTCAATGAACTCATCCATCATCGTTGAGTGCTGATGATCTAGTAGTCAAAATTCTAGAAAAGGAAGACCATCTCTTTGACTTGAGAGTATTTTTTTGAATGTTAAGATAATATAACCTCAAAATGAATCCAAGTGTGCATTGAGTCGCTTTAAAAAAAATTCCTTGAGTTTGTTGTTTGATATCGGGAATAGAAATAGATCTAAAAGATCAAAGCCATCTTAGAAATGCCACCTCCTAAGAGTTTAACTCAACTCGATCCTTTCAAGGATGGTCTATCTAAGATGCTTTATCTCAAACTTATTAGGGAGATGCAAACCATTCTCAGCACTTGCAAAAAAGGATGCCAAGTTCAAGTGGGATGACAAGTGTCAGGACACGTTCAAAGACATCAAAGAGTACTTGGTGAAGCTGTCAGTTCTAGCAGCCTTTATCCTGAGCAGACCATTGATCCTTTATGCTACTACATTAGATGACTCTCTCGACACTCTGCTGGCCCAAGAAAATGATGAAGGAAAGGAGAGTGCACTCTACTATCTCAGCCATCATCTGATTCCTGCTGAAGCAAACTATCCACCTATTGAGAAATATTGCCTAGCTTTGATCATTGCATCTCGGTTACACACTACATGTTTTCATAAGGTGAACTTGATCTCCAACCAATCCACTAGTACCTCATGAGGCCAACGCTGGGCATTTGGCTCACTGGTCCATGATACTCTCACAGTTTTGATATCACATTTGTACCTCTCCATGGTAAAAGGATAGCACTAGATTTCTTAGACACCCACTTCTGCTTCTAGTGATGATCTCATGAACAAATCATGAACTTAGGGAGGCTACAACCGCCGATGGGAGATGTATTTTGATGATCTTCTTTTCTTAAAGGTGAAGCACCATCTACTCTTTAAAGGCGGGTAGAATAATTCTTCTAACCAAATCAAATGTGATGAGATTCTCATATTACTATCTTTCCAACCCCGCACCAATGAAGGAGTATGAGGCTTTGATTCTAATTTGGAGTTAGCCATCACTATTAGTCAAGAGCATCAACATCTTTGGGATTCTCTTATTGGTCATCGGTCCTACTTGTCCTCAAGCCCAAGCTTCATCATTACTATGAGTATACCATGAAGCTATTGGCAAAGTCCCAGTCACAAAGGTTCCCAAAGTAGAGAACTTAGTAGCAGATGCCAAACTTGCCAAAGAATTGGCATGTCCGAAGATGAGTCCATTTCAATAGGGTCCAAAATAGAAAAGTCTTATCCCTTGATTTTGAACTCATCGAGACTTTCTTGAAGGAGAGGTTGTTGCAAAAAAAATGGACAAGGAGCTGGATTGGAGGCAATTCATAGATTACCAAAAAACTACTCAAGAGAAATCAAGCCCATCAGTGAAATAGAGAGCTCTCTATGCTCTTGTTGATGGCACCTGCACGTCCCTTTGACCAAATGTGGTTACGTATTTAGACAAACATGAAGCCCATGGAATTATAATGAGGTACACTCAGTCTATGTGGAGCTCATCTTGGTCCAAGATGAAGTCGAAGATCCAAAGACTTGGATAGCGGCCTTCTATGATCACATATTGCATGGATGTAGCTAGGAGATGCCATCAATGTCAGGTGCATGGTGTGGTCCTCCACCAACCACCCAACATTCTACACCCATTGGCTTCATGGCCATTTGAGTGTTATACCAACATTGTAGTCGATCAATCCTCCTCCTTCTTCCAAGGGGCATCGATTCATCTTAGCTGCTATCGACTACTTTTCCAAGTGGGCGACTCAGAGAGGTCACAGCTCACCATGTGCTTCAATTTTTTAGAAATCATATCATATATAAGTTCAAGGTGCCTCGATGAATTATATCTGATAATGGTACTGCATTCAAAAGCATGAAGATCAATAACTTTTCTAGAAGACACAGTATAGATTGGAGATACTCCACCATCTACTATCGCAGAGCTAATGGCTTAGCAGAAGCATTCAACAAAACTCTCATTCAGATACTAAAGAAGACTCTTGATGAAAATAAACGATAGTGGAATGAGTAGTTGGTTAAAGCCTTGTGGGCCTACCGCACCACATACCAACAACTCAACTCACCCCATTTTCCTTAGTGTATGGGTCCAAGCCATTCTTCCTTTAGAAGTTCAACTCCATCACTAAGGATAGCATTGGGTAACAAGATCACTACATAAAAAAAATGCAAAGTTAGTTAGAAGCGCTCAAGGTTTGGAGGAAAGTCTCCATGGCGTGACCTTGAGTTGTCTCAAAAAAATGATTCAAGCTCACCTAGGTTCCTTTCAGTAGGAGAACTTGTGTTAGTCTAAGGAGACCAATTATTGCCCATCAAAGATGGGAGGTAAGTTTGAACCCACTTGGGAAGGCCCTATGTCATAGAGAAGGCCTACCAAGGAGGATCTCAACTTATTGATAAAGGAGAACATTGATGCTTCCAATTAATGGCTCTATCTAAAGAAATATTACCCATGAAATAAAACTTATTTTGAAAATAATCATTAATAAAAGAACAAAATGATTCCATTCATCAAATCTTCTCTTCAAGTGTTGTTTGCTTGTCTTGTGAATCCCATGACATGTCTGGGTAGGTGTAAGAGTCCCCGTGGCATCATATCCCTCTTTCACAAACACAAACAATCTCCGCTTTAGAATAGGTGTAAGAGAACCCAGGGGCATCCTATTTTGATTAAGCATAACTAAGTTAAGTGTGAGAGAACCCAAGCAGCTTCCTTTCTTAGTGGAATTGTTTTGTCATCCGGCATCATTTCATAATTCCCCAGTGTGTTTTAAGGTAGGTGTAAGAGTCCCCCAGAGGTGTCTTATTCCTTTTAACACATGCACAAAATAAACACAAATCTTTTATCTCAAGCTATTTGATGTGGGAGCAAGCCCCCAGCACTCATTCATTAGCTCTATATTTGCCCATACTACCTCACTAGATGTCACCGGTCATTTGTTTGGAAGATGTGAGTCCCCAGCTTTCTTCTAACTTGATTATTAAACCAAGCACCTTGTTAGTATGGTGGTCTTCACGCCCACCAAAGCCTCATGTTGACTTTGCTTAAGAAGATGTGAGTCCCGTGCTTTCTTCTTGAACTAGCCATCATGCTCTAGGTTAAGTATATTTGAGTTTAGGATAAGTCCCAGGCTCCTTTGTCTTGACTACTTTTAATTTTATATAAGTCCCCTGTGGCATTCACTCAATAGTCACTAGGTCGGATAGCACTGTCAAGATATCTCCCAATCGCTATAGAGGATGTGAGTCCCCGAGCTTTCTTCCTATGATGCAAATCGGGCACCTTAGGTTGTTGATGTTCACTTGAATGACTCACCTGAGTACACCACTCTTGGCGATATGAGTCCCTGTGCTTTCTCCTTGAGTTGGACAATACCTATTGAATATATGACTATGTCATTTCTGGTGTTGGATTAAGCCCTTCCCCCATCCTGGCATTCTATTTGGATCAAGTCCTTTGTGACCCCATTTAGACACTACTTGGTTACTTTTGGATAGTCCCCTTTCCTAGTAGCCACCCCATGGTTGAAAATTTGTTCAATAATGCACATATCTTTCCTTGGTTCAAATCAGACAGAATGATATAGCTCCTTCTCAGTTTGATCCCTCAAACTAATAGGTCCATAAATAAAAAACAAAATAAACTAAAAAACAAAATTAATTTGCTTGTGGATTAAATTCAAGCCCCAAAGGGCCCCTTCTCCAAGCAAGCATCCTATCTTTAGTGCGTGTCGAACTCCTAAAGAATTCCACCACCTAAATTGAGGTAAATCCTCCACACTCACTGTAGTCACCCTTAGGTTAAGTTCAATCTATTTCCACAAGCAGGTTACCCCGACAGTCATTTTGCCTTGGAAGATATAAGACTATGACACATTCTTTCTAGCATGATTATTATAAATTGGCGCAACCCTAGGTCAGTTTGATTTGTTGCCCAAAGAAACTGATCACCCCAGTCTTTTCTAGTGGAAGATGTGAGTCCGAGCTTTCTTCCTTAAATTGATCATTGCAAACCGAAAGGCACTCCTTTGGTTGGATAGTTCTCCATGGTCGGAAGCTACTCCCTTTGGTTCAAGAAATCGAGATAGTCTAGGCTTATAAGCTCCTTCTCAGTGATCCATCACAAACCAATGAAATCCATCAAAACAAAATTTAAAAATGAAATTAATCTTTTGACTATCTTCGAGCTGATCTAAGTCCCCCAGTGGCATTCACTCAATTGTGAGCCCTAGGTCAGGTTTGATTTATTGCCCAAAGTAACTGATCACCCCAGTGGTTTCTTGTCTCTAGAAGATGTGAGTCCTCGTGCTTTCTTCTTAAGACTTGACCATTGTATACCAAAGGCATTTCTCCTTGGTTGGATAGTCTACCTTGTGGTTGGTAGACTCCCTTTGAATTGATAAATTTGAGTTAGGTCTAGGCTTCCATGGCCCCTACTCAGTGCAGTTCATCGCAAACCTATGGGATCCATCATAATCAAAATAAACAAATTTAAAAATGAAAATTAATCTTTGACTATCCTTGAGCTGATCTAAGTCCCCCGGTGACATTCACTCAATAGTCAGCCTTAGGTTCAATCTGCCTTGCCAATAGATTACCCCAAAGTTATCCTTACTTTGGAGGATGTCTCTACGCTTTCTTCTAATACAACTATACAAAAGGCATCCCTTTGGTAGTCCTACTACATGTTTAGTAGACTACCACTTTGGATTGTAAATTGGGGTCTTAGCCTCCATGGCTCCTATTCAGTACAACCCATTACAAACCAATAGGGTTCATCTAAAAATCTAAACCTAACAAAATTAAAACAAATTCAACCCTCTCCCGTGGAAATCTCTTAGTGAGATATCAAATCAAACCTTTCATCTCCTTGTAGATGACTTGAACATGCTTCCTAGGTTCACACTCTATCCCTTAGTGGATTTCTTCCTCTCTCTTATTGGACATAAGTAGAGCCACATTGCACTAAGTTCTGGATTCTTTCTTTCCTTGGAAGGATAGATTGCTTTAGTGCTTGTGATCTCTTGGTGTTGTTGATCATTTCATGAACCAATATATGCGTGTTCCTTGTCAGTCACACCACACATATTAGGATCCCTTTGTTGACCTCAATTTTAGAATGAGCTCTCAACGCCTCTATCTTAGACATAAGACTTCTCTTAGACTTTAAGAGTCCCTTAGTCTTAAGATACATCTAGTGGTTAGGTGTACACTCCAACCTAGCCCAAGGAGACTTAGAAGAGTTAGCCATAGGAATAGGTCATGCCTTAGGGGTGTTAGGAAAATTTCTCACCCTTAAACCATTCCTCTCTTTCCTTCTTTCAAGCCAAACTCCAAATCAACTCTATTTGAATTTCTCAAACTCAAATCAATTCCATGATTGAAATCCATGATTCAAATCCATGATTGAAACCCATGATCAAAATCCATCAAAAAATCCTAAGTTCAAATTTTCCTAAGTCCTTAAGCTTCTTAAGGACTTAGCAAAATCATGATTCAAACCTATTCAAATCTTTGAGATTTTCTCATATTCCATTTATATTCTCATTTATATTCTCATATATAAATGAAATATAAATTCAAACCCATCAAATCAAATTCAAAATTTCAAATCAATTCATGAAAAATTTTCTTAAGTCCCTTTAATTTTCCATTAAAGGACTTAGCCAAAATCAACTCTAAACTTTGATCAAACCTATTCAAACTCATGGGATTTTCTCTAAAATTATTTATATTCTCATTTATATTCTCATATATAAATGAAATATAAATATAAATCAATTAAATCAACTCAAAATTAAATTCCAAATTTAAAATCTTTGAAATTCCTTAAATCCTTAATTTTTCATTAATGGATTTAACCTAAACTTGATCATATTTCAAACTCATGGGATTTTCTCAAAACTTATTTGTATTCTCATTTATTCTCATATAAATGAAATATAAATATAAATCAATCAAATCCAATTCAAAATTAAATTTCAATTAAAATTTCTTTAAATCCTTTAAATTCCCTTTAATGGACTCAAAACCACTTCAAATCCTTGAAATTTTCATGATCAATTTATATTCTCATTTATATTCACATATATAAATGAAATATAAATTCAAACAATCAAAACCAATTCCAAAATCAATCTCAAATCAACTCAAAATCAAATCTAAGCCTTTCAAGTCAAAATCTTGAACTTAGCCAATCACTTTTAAATCAAGCCAAACTCTTGATTTTCTCTCATGGTTCAATCAACCCTACAATCATGAGCTCATATATAAATCAAACTTCAATCACTCAATCAAAACCAAATCAAAATCAAACCCAGACCCTTCATATTCTTCCTTTGAATATGAAATTTTCAAATGGATCAAAATCCATTTGACTTCAAACCACTTGTAAATGGATTTATATTTCAATCATAAGTCCATATACAAGATCAATCAACTTCAAATCAAGCTTTGACCAAGCCATTTGACCCACTTAGGCTCACTTGACCCAAAGTGACCTAAAATACCCTTATGAGCCAACTTTTGATCCTAACCAAATTGGATTGAACCAAACTCATATATCCCTCTCATGATCAACAATCATCATGGGATGATCAATCAATCAAAGGGTCAAACCAAGTCAAACTAAGGGTTGACCAAGTCAACACTTAACCTAAAATGAAACTTTACATAGCCAAATTCCACCATATATTGAAACCATTGATCTAAGTTCACTCATGACCTATGTTTGAACTTGACCAAGCCAACATTTGAGCCTAACCTAGCCCATTGATTGACCCGTTGACCCATTTTGACCTAAAGGGCCAAAATGTGTCAAAACATCTAAAATGATTGAAACCAATGGGTCAAGTCCATCCCAAATCACTTGTGGAACTTGACCAAAGCCTCAATTGGCCAACTAGACCCAACCTTGACCTTAGACCCAACATGACTAAAGGGGTCATGTTGAGCCTGAACTTAACCCAAATTGATTGGAAACAAAGATACCAATCCACTCCATATGACTAACCTAAACCTACCCTTGACCTACCTCAAATAGGTCAAATGGGTCAAATAGGTCAACTTGACCCATTTGACCTAAATGAATCATATGAGCCAAAACCAAATATACCAAATTGAACCAAACCAAAGCCACCAAAACATTTCAAATGGTCATATGAACTTGACCCTTGGTTTGACCCAATTTGACCAATTGGTCAACTTGACCCAAGTTGACCCATTTTGACCTAAATGGGTCAACATGAGCCAAACTATCAAATGGATTCCAAATCCAATGAAACTTGGCCAAACCTAGTTTCTCCATACCAACATGTCCAAAGTGGAAAAATAGCAAAATGACCATTTTACCCTAGGCCATAGAACAAATTTTGGCTAGCCATGGGTATTTTGGTCATACCCTCTTCACAATCACTTGAGGCTTTCTAAAAGCTCAAGGGGACTTAGTGATGAGTGGTGTGCACCCAATGGGTTTGGGTCAGCCATTTGGCCCCAGACCAAACACCACCAGCCAATTGAGTTTTCAAATTCCCTCCCCAAGCTCAATTTGATGCACATGGGAGGTTGGCATTCCACTCAGATCAAAGACCATGTGCAAAATCAACAACTAAATAACCCTCCAATCAATTGGATCAAAAAAAGCAATGAATGTTTTGATCCATAGGGGAGATATACTCCCCTAATTCTAATTCAAATTTATTCACTCTCGATTGAGCCAGGAACTTCAATCATCGAGCATTCCCAAGTCTTAGAGGATTTGAATTCTTCTTTCTTGATTTTGCATAGTGCAAAAATAGGGAGGTAGATCTTCTTCCTCTACATGATTTCCTCCAATTCCTCTCACACACTTTTTCTAAGGACCAAGTCAGCTCCTCAAGCTCATTGGAGTTCCCATGAGGGAAGGATCAATTCAATCAAAGCTGAAGAGTGAAGTGGTGTTGGTCCATCCATTGATCCACTCAATCCCAAGGCCTAGGAATTTCAATAGGGCTTCCACCGATGAAGCTACCTCATCATCGAGCAGGTGATCACCTCCGGTGAGGTATTTTTCACCCACTTAGGAGGTGTTGGTCCTTTGTGAAAGAAATGTTCATGGCATGTGAAATCCACCATTGGATGGGTTTGTAATTGTAGATGGTGTGGGTACAATTTCATTCCAATGAGCTATCGGGCGGATCTCCCCCTTGGATCATGGATCTCCATTGATCCTCAAGAACTTGGCTCATCTCGATCCATCCATATTTTAGATGGGCGGTGAGATTATTTAACATTTAGAAATCCATTTTTTTTTTAAAAGCTGGTGAATCTTATTGATCTTTGATCGGATGGCGGGATATATAAAGCTGCACCACCATTTGGGATGTGATGTTTAAGTCACCCCTCGACGATGCGTGTAAAAGCGACGCCATGCATTGCGCTGAGCTAGATTAGTTGGGGTTAGTTAAAATGCTTAATTAATTCTAATTAATCCATGAAACTTCTAAAATTCATAACTTCCTAAAAATTAGAAAAATAAGAAAAAATGCTATGGAAAGATAATTTCATCTAGAATATTTTAAAATATTTTCAATGGATTTTGAATTACTTTTCTCTAAATTTGGGTTTCTTTGGGAATTTAATTAGTATCCTTTAATTAGTCATCAATTAATCTCAAATTTCTAGGGTTCATTTTAGGGATGACCTCACTCTTTTCTTGAGATTTATTGAGGCTTGGGGAAAATTGCTATTTCATTCCCTAATTACCCTTTCATGTAATTAAGGTAATTAAGGTGTGATTAGTGGATTTTTTATGATTAAGTTGATTAAGGTCATCAATAGAGGTTTATGGAATAATTTTGGGGCATTTCCCCAAGCTATTCCTAAACCCCTCTTCTCTCCTTAATCTCCTCTTAATTAAGGGTTAATTCATTAATTATCCCTTTAATCAATTTTCAAAATTCTAAAAGTTAGAACTTAATTAATCTACCTTGGGTAGATGCTTGGGTGTTTAATAGCTAAGTTTAATTAAAGAAAATTAAAACCCTTTCATGTGTGAAAGGTGTTTTAAAGTAGCTAAACCCCTTAGCAATTAACTTTTAATTGTGAGCCAAATTGCATTAGGCCTTTTCATTATTAGGTGCATTGCAAATTTAAATACCTTGTGGGTTTATGTCATCTATTGGCTCATAATTACTTAGTTAATTCTTCTAGGTGGTGTAGGTAAAGGGTTATTAAGCACTTAATTCATACCAACCTAATCAATGCTTAAAAATGGATTTAATTATCTAAAAATTAAACAAAAATACAAACACATGTGGGAATGGGTTAGAATAAACTCATCTCACCTTTTCAAAATTAAATCAAACTTCAAACTAAACAAAAAATCATTTTGAAATTCACTTTGATTTATTCTAAATTTTCTTATTCTATAAGAATGTCTTTAGATTTAAGTAAAGTGAGTTTGTTTACATTTTCATTGTTTTGGATCTTTCCCAACATGTTGTATGCCATGATTCATGCATTCATAATTTCATGTTTCAAATTTTAAAATGAAATTGTTTACATTATGTCAAATGTGCATGTGTTGGCTAAAGTAAAATATGAGTGGCTATTATCACTTCTGAATCCAAATTCTTTTCAAAACTTATAAATGAAATATCAAATCTGAAAGTGTGCTACTTATACTTTTAATTATAAGCTTGCATGTGATGATTATAAAAGCATGTTTATAGTTCCTTTCTTTCTTATGTTAGCATAGTTTTGAATAGAGTTAGTAAGATTCATTTGAAAAGAACCCAACACTTACTTAATTCTATACCCTATTCATCCCTATGCTACCCTAAGAAGGGTTGTCTATACTTTGCATGCATAAATTGCATAAAAAAATGAACTATTAAACAACTTTGCATTTTCCTTTCCATTTCATTTCTTTATATACATATGTTTGTATTTAAGGAAAGTGGTATATTAGTCCGACAACCCGAGGTTATGAGGCTTTAAGTAGCCCTAAGTAGTCTTGTACCTTACAA